>JAFBJW010000816.1:157172-347047 GCA_016785235.1 Pseudorhombus dupliciocellatus
CTGGGGGGGGGGGGTGGTCCCCCCCCCCCCCCCCCTGCCCAACACTGCTCCGTCGTGGAAAGTTATTTGAACCAGATGCAAATCTAAACATTGAGAGCAGATGAAATCATCATCAAAGAAACAGGTTTTCTTGTAAAACTCAATCTGGGAGCGCCAATTAGTCGCCTAACGTTGCGTTTCAGCGGACAGCCTCGTGAGGCAATGTGGGAGACATAATGTCCCTCGACTTTTATGTGGCAAGTGGCGTGAACCCAGCTTCACTTTATAAAAAAAAAAAAGAGGCGACAATCGTGCCTTCGAGCCAGAAAAAAGGGTTTTTTTTTTCCAGGAGCAAGGGAGGAGTGCCAGTCTTCCTGGCTGTGATCTGTCTGACATCAGGCAGCGTTGCAGGTCAGTGCCAAGTGGAGCAGGGAAGCAGAATTCCCCCTGCTTACCCCGGCTCGATGCAACTCCCAGTCTTCATGAGGCACGTCATGAAACAGCCGGCCAGCGATTTCAGCTCAAGATGGGAGGGAGGAAGTGGAAAACAGCGCAACAAAAGTCAGGGCAGGTGGTTTTGACTTCATGTTTATGAGATAAAAATGTTCAGCAGCCATCTAGCATGCAGCTCTGAGGTCAACCATCCAGCCTGCGGAAGAGGCGGGCGACAGAAGAAGTCAGGTTTCTGTCGCGTGCCAAGACAGCGAAGAGTAAAAAAAGCAGGTGTGGTCGGGCCGGCTGCTGCCATCTGATGTTTCTTCTTGTCATCACAGCCTCATCACGCTCCTGTACACCTGCGTGACGTCCCCGCAGCTGGTTAATCGGTCAGGGAGATGGTCAAAACGGTGCGGCCATTAGCAGCGTTGGCACGCGATAATTGCGGCGACTGTCACCTGCAGATTGATGTGGTTGAGCCCGGGGCGTGCCCCGTGGAATCAATAAAGTGTCATCTCCGTGCAGCGTCTGCGTGATGGATGACTCCACAGGATCCCAATTACAGAGACGAGATGATGAATACCACCCACGGTAATTGGAATTAGGGCAGCATCGTGAAGTTCTCTGATAGAGTGCGAAGACAAAGATGTGGACTCCACTGCAGGGGTGTAAAAGGATACTTCTGGTTTGGGGTCACAGCCTATATGTGATTTAACTTCTTTAAGTACTATAACGTCACTCCTCTGCCCTTTATTTTGAAATATACATTACAGCATATATACAATAAGAAGCCAGTCATCCTTACGTTTGAGTGATGACTATAGCAACGCCGCCAAAACAGACCATCAAGCAAACTCTCTGTCATACCACTGCCATCTGAGGCAGTTTCATTTGCATCAGCCTATTATGACATTTTGACCGTGGCAAGGGGCGAGAACAGGAAACAGTCATGACTTGTTTCTTGGAGTGGTCACATGCATAATTTAAGTGAGAGGACTTGTCCCAAATGCTGCTGCCTCACTGAGTTATGGGAGCACTGGCTGTTAGGCTGCATATATTAAAAGTCCCTTTAAGATAAAAACATTTTCATGGCTGAAATGGCTTTTTCTAACTAAAACAATCTATGAGAAAACAAGCGTTTTGGCTCAGTTCAACATTGATTCCTGGTCCATAACATGGCTGAAAACGAATATCCTGACACGGGTGTATACAGCCCTTCCATCCCGCTGGACACACAGATTGCATATTGGCATATTGCTCGAATAACTAGTCTCCTGCTGCAGTTGTATCATTTCAAAAATATTGAATTTAAGTGTACAACAGCTGTTAGCAAAGCAGCGGGATCAGCAGTGCTTGTAATTGATTATCCATGTTGCGCTCGACGCTGCAGCCAAGCCTGATGTGTGATAGGAGTGACTGAAAAGGCTCAATCGACAAGAGGTTGAATCTCTCAAAGCATAAGCTCTCCAGATCACAAGATGTGTGTTTGTATAACTTCTCTTTGTTTGTCTTCTTTCAGGAAGAGTCACAGAAGCACGACTCGGATGAAGTCAGCTGTTGCACAAAACTGTCCGATCCCTCGTTCCGCCCTTTTTATCCTGTTGTCACTTGTGGACATGTGACATCAATTCACATCTGGTTCTCGGGTGTTTTGCTTACACCGGCGGGTCTGTCGCCCTGCGGCATGTATGCACACGCCAGATGTGAGAGAAAAGGTGTCCGTGATCAGCCTGCAAGCCATAAACTAACTCGCTCGAGGGTTACAGCTGGGCGGGGTCTCTCTTACTTCTCATAAAAATACATTGATAGTCATTTTATTGGTCATAATATCACTGAAGGGGAGGGAGAAGTAATAACACGTGACAAATCAAAGATCTGCACAGTTTGAACTTTAAATGCTCCACTAAGTGTCTGGTGGAATATGAAGCTTAAATACTTCCCAATTAAAAAAGTGGCAACATCAAAATTTAGTGAGGAATGTATTTGAAATAAAATATATAAAATAAAATTCTGGCAGGTTGATTGCAGCCGCGCGTGTTCGTCTTTTCTTTTTCATCTTTTTTAATGTGTCATGGGCCACTGACATCTTTATCTGAAACTAATTATACTGGGTGCCAGAGCCAGTCTCTCAAATCGCCTTTGTTGCTGTGGATCACTGGAGGGGCGATCCTTCATCCTGCTTTCTTCTCCAATCTGCCCCCGGGGCTTCTGCTGTTCTGTGGCAGCGAGTGTGCTTCAGCTCTGCCTCTTCATCTCCCGCAGGAGTGTGTGTGAGTGTGTGTGAGTGTGTGTCTGGGTGAGATGGACAGAGAGCGAGTGTGTTTGCTTGCAGCTTGTCTGATTAATGTGCATCACTGTTAGCATGTCTGCGCGTTAACAGACGCAGGCATCACTGCAGGTGCTGTTTCCACAATGCAGATTCTTAGTGTGACACACACACACACACACGCACACACACGTGGCTCATGGACATGCAACATCTTTCAGTTTCATCTGCAAACCACAACACGTTCCACCTGAGAAGGAGGAGAGACGAGTTTCCTTATTTGAATCCCAGCTTGTGGAGTTTGCATGTTCTCCCCGGTTTTCTCCGGCACGTCCGACTTCCTCCCACAGTCCAAACATATGCAGATTGACTAAACTTTAACCGGAGACTCTGAATTTCCCCACAGTTCATTGTGTCTGCGTTGGTCCTGTGACACACTGCCAACCCAGGGTGTAGCAAGAGAATGGAGGGATGGGGATGGACAGATGAGTAGATGGATACTTTCCACCATAAATAAAGTCTCAATAAAATCAAACAGCCCTGTGGCTCTCTCACAGCGACAGAGACACTGCTCCTGAAAAAAGATGCTGCCTGTAAGTGGATTATTTACAATTATTTATGGGCATAACAAGCAAAGGATAGGATGCAGATGCATGTCCTGGAATGTTTGGAGGGGGGGTTGTTTGGTCAAAACAAAAATCAATGCATCCTTTCCTGCAGCGTGAATGTATTCCAATGGGATTGATATGCAGCTTCCATGCACATTTCTGCCTGCTCCCTCCGTCTCGCTGAGGGCGTGGCGGACAGGTCATACTGATGCGGCAGCTCCCAGTGATTCCAATGCTTTGCAGGAAACCTGCTCAAGGCACAGAGCTCACGCAGCTATATCCATTGCAGCCTTGTGCTTGGACTAATGAGCGACTAGGGGACTTCAAACAATCATTCTTGTCACAAGGTAAACACACACACAAGCAGCATTTCAATTAATTAAACCTGCCTGTACTTGTGTGCCGCCCCAGCCCCCCCCCCGCCTTGCTTGCCCTCTGAGAAATGTAATAATTAAGGACTGAATACAGATGTACTCCCCGTCTCCCTTCATGTGTCTAACCCCTCCGATGGTGTCAGTGAGCGAGGTGTCCTCCCTCTTTCTCGTCGGAGTCTGATTTTGATGTATTAGGCGGGCTCAGTTTTGCACTCTGACCCTGTGTGCTTTCAGAGGATGATTGACAGGAGGAGGCAGGGAGATCAAGCCCGGAGGAGCCCGAACAAAAACAACCGAATTATTTACGGACAGAAGAATCTTAAGTGTAATGTGCGAGGTCAGAATGCTTATGTGTTTGTGGCAGATGTGGCCGGCACTGTGCGATGTCCAATGTCCAATTTCTCAAGCAATACATCCCTTAAGCCCTCGCAGCTCATAAACCTGCGGTAGATCTGTGCCGCGAATGCTGACAAAAGATTCTGTTATGTCACGCTTCCTTAAATCCGCGTGATCCGCCTCCATTTCTGAAGTTGGTGATTGCTTTCCCAGTAATAAAGTCCCGCTGGCTCATCGATCATCTATGTGCCACTGATCCCTTTAAGGACTTCGGGCTTCTTGTTGATCAGCTGATGCACCCGGGAAGTGGAACGTTATTGGCGTTCGCCCGGGGAGGCAGTTTGTAAACATCCCATCAGACATCAGCATGTGCAGATGGAGCGCCGAGCCGGGGCTCCATCATCTTAACTGCATCGACGCCCCGTCGAGCATAAATAAAAGCCAGCGCGTTCGATTTGCATCCACACAACTGAACGCGTCCGTTTACTTACTTCCATTGGCGTTTGAACAAAATCAATCACCCGGCCAGGGCAATAACCAGGTTTTTCGAAAACGTGGAGCCATGAGTCATTCACCACAAAATTAGATTTATAATTCATCTGAGGTCTGGTTTATGAACCTTCTCGAAACTTTCAGAATCAATCATTTACCTGGGAAAAAGCCAATCAAACCTTGAGTCATGAGTCATTTTACCAAGAAATGAGTTTGATATTTCGTGTATTGGCTCAAACGGAGTATATACAATACACAGTATATATAGACATCAATCAGCCACTACATTAAAAACAGATAACGGTTTTAATGTAGTGTCTGTTTGCCAAGGGAATGTTTTTTCATGAAAGACACACAAGAGCTTTTCTAGCTCATATGTCAACAACTGCAGTTTCCTGCGTCACCCTCAGCGGGTTCGCAACCTGCCCGTGACCCCTCGTGCTCTGAAACCAAACTCTGCTGACGCTTCTAAGTAAACTGTGTCACGGGCTCGAACCTGGAGTCCACAGGGTCCCTGCTCCCCGAAGCGGTCCACAGCCTCTTTATCAAACCCTGGCAGCTCCTATTGTTGTTGGCAGCTCACTCGCCGTCCCCGGAGCTGGAGGGATGAAGTGAGAGTGAGTGAAGAGGAGTATGGGGGGGGGGGGCAACGAACGGAGACCCCGGGGGGGGGGGGGGGGGGGGGGGGGGGCAACGAACGGAGACCCCGCCGTGTCCTGCATCTCGACGGGGAGCTGCTGGCGGCAAGGAAATAATCGAGGCAGATGGGGCAGGTAGAGGGCCGACTGCCTTCACACCTCATCTGACAAAGCAAAAACACTCCTGTCCAGGCATCATACGCCCTTGCTCTGCCTCCGTCTCCTCCCTGTGTGTCCATCTCTCAGCAGCGTGGGGCCCCGGAGTCATAACCTTGATGATGAGTGGGATGGGAAACGAGAAGCATCTGCTTTCTGCGTGACACAGAGACCCGGGGAAGACTCCGTGCGAGCTCCACGTCCCTGACTTTCTCTGCACCATTTCATTTTATCACCCGGCTAAATTTAGCGATGAAAGAGGCAGCTGGACACCAAGTCCCATTGAGGGTGCCGAGTTTCAAATGAAACAAAAACCACCACTAGCGAAAATGAAGCGGTTTTCACCGCGTTAATTTTTAGAGCAAGAAACATTTTTGCCTGTGTTACTGCGGCGGAGACAGATTGTTTTTCTTCTTATTTTCCATACAGCATTTGTTTCTTCCACAAGGACACGGCTCTGTGCGAACAAGTGGAAGAGAACAGAAAAAAAAAAAAAAAAGTCCTACATCAGCAAAAAGAGACAGGCCCCCTTCCAGCCCCACTCTGACCGTCTGGCAGATGACCACACGTCGCCTCTTCGCTCAGTCAGTGACCTCCCCCACACGTAGGGAGTGCTGGTCATCGTTTGGTCACTGTGAGAACGGTCAAACAGAGTCCCCTCGGATCTATTTGTCCGTCTGTCTGGAGGGAAGATGGGAGCCAGCACTGGACCGATTATCTTTATGGTCAGCAGTCACAGAGGTCAAAAACCTTTGGATGCGTTTGTTTATTCTCTTTGGCACCACTGAGCCTTGAGAAAATGAGATTTCTCCGTGATTAATGGACAGTGTTTGCTTAAACAGAAGAAAGGGAGAGACTCGGAGTGGGGGAAATCACAGAAAGACATAATTTGAGGGGAAAACAAAGGCTGACAGATGCTGAAACAAACTCCAGTTCCAGAAAAACCTCCTGTAATACAGTGGTTGCAGTGTCATTGTGGGCATTTTGTAATCATATTCAAATTATTGCACCATACATCCACAGTGAGTAATCCAATGTACAATTACAACTCAGTGATTTGTCTTTTTAATTCCAAAACTGAGCCAACAGAAGGAAGCACATGAGGAAAAGCTGTTTGTGGGATGAAGGTTGTATTATTAAAAAAAAAGTAATCATGTAAGTGTACAAAAGAATATCCATAACTATTCATACAATTTAATGTTCCTGCCACGACCCAATAGATGGCAACAGGGGCTCGCTATCATGTCTACTGTGCTAGTGCGTGATACAGTTCCTGAGTGAACGGCCCACATCCAGCTTTCTGGATTTATATTCTCACTACGGTTGTAAATAATTTCAGCGTGATTCCAAGCTAAATGCAATGCTATTAACTTGGTCTGCGCGTCAGATCCAATGTAAATACTACATCTAAAGCTGCTCTCAGCTATGCACTGAACTCCAAACGTTTCCAGAACTTTTACCGAGCGGGAAACTGTCTGTTGCTGCGGACATCTTTGCGTCGTCTCAAATGGCTTGAGTCTGATAAAGGAGGACACGTACATAGATTGCTAATGGAAAAGAGTGTAGCACATTCACTCGATGGATAAAGCAATGTAAGGTCAAAACAATATATGCTGGATTTTTCCAAGTGTGCCTTTGCACATCACTCTTACATTATGCTCGATTGAAGTTATGAAAATGAATCAGACGGAGCAGGCTGCCCTCAGAATCACCCTGTTCCTGACTTCTAATCTTACCCTGCTAGACACATAGGGACTTGTTCAAAATGAAAGTGTTCAGCCTTGGGGCTGTTACTTTAAGCACGTGAAAAGTCTCGCACACCAGGTTCATCAAAATGCAAGACTCGTCCAACAGATGGAAAACAACAGGCTGTGCGCTTGTCTCTCTGTTCGCCGTCATGTCTTCCCAGACACAAAAATAGTCCTCTTGTCGAGTCCTCTGAAATCGCCCACATGCACGGCAGCACCCGGGGACTCTCACATCGTCTGACAGGTCGGCCGCAGTCCCGAGTTTGAAGGGAGAAGTTTGTATGCTAGAAGTGGAGGCGGAGTCCATTGCCTCTCCCTCATCACCTATCATAAAGGCACCAAACCCCCAGCACCCATAGGCTCATTCCACTTCGTAATTGAACAAACAGACAGTTGTGGAATCAGTAGGAAGATAATAAACTCTGTCAAAAATAGGTCGCCCTTAATCTGCAGGACCCCTGAACTCTTTGGAGAAGGTGAACGTCCCCCGACAGAAACTGATGCTTACTGTAGGTTCCATGTGTACTTTGTGGTAAACGGAGGAAGGATGAGAAATAAATCTACCAGCTGGAGTCCCGACGAGACCCAGTGGTCCATCTGGAAAACGGCTCAAAGTGGAGAGGGAAAGACCCCTGTCAGGCACAAAAAAAGTATTTTTTAAACAAAGCCACAGAGTCTAATCCTTTTCATCGGATTCATTTCTCTTTGTCAGATCCGTAGGTTTAATTTCCTCTCTGCTCAACAGTAAGTTCTGCTCCCTGTGACAGAACTTGGAGTCTCACTGCAGAATAACGTATGTGCAGTTTGACACCAGAAGGCTGTTTTTGGATTCATCCGCTGAAAATTTCTCTGAGCTGAACACGTCTGCATCTGAGGTAGTTTGAAGCCGATCGTGCATAAACCGAAGCCTCCAGTGTACATATGCACTGATGCTGAAATGTACGAGACATTATGTATTTGCATATTCATGTGTTTTGAGTGAGGTGGGGGTGGGGGGGTGGGGGGGGGCTACATCAGACAGAAATCATTATTCAGTTCTATACTTGTAGTGTGTAGAAGATACTCCACTGAAGTCTGGCATTCAGGAAAGTGATGAAATAGATAAAGTGGGGGGGGGGGGGCTACATCAGACAGAAATCATTATTCAGTTCTATACTTGTAGTGTGTAGAAGATACTCCACTGAAGTCTGGCATTCAGGAAAGTGATGAAATAGATAAAGTGAGGACATATAAAAAAACAAAAAACTAAACTATAAATAATTGAAAAACATCTAATATATTTCAAATTAAAGCGAGATGGCTTTAGCCAGAAAGGACTTTGACTTCTGTCGTCTGATTGGCTCATTGGTCCTCATGACCACACCCTTGTTTTCTGTGAGGGGCAGAGCGAGAGGAAAGCATGAGGCACGACTTAAGAACATTGTTTGTGTTCAAAATAAATAACTGTTACGTTAATTATCAATGCTGAAACAGAAAAATGACACATTAGAATAGCAGAAGACATATATTAGCTTTGACGTTCTGTCTATTGGGGGTACTGAATGTGACTCGAAGGGGAATAAAGAGAAGAGTAGCACGTTAACCCTTCTCTACTCTGCTGAGCAGGAGGGAAGGCTTCAGACTCGCAGACAGACTCACACAAAAAAGAACTTCAGCTACTGTGCATTTGCATGTGACTGCTCTTCATCCAGAGGGAAGAGACAAGCCATTCTTCCAGCTCTCCAGTGTTACTGGATGCCTCCTCGTTAATTAGGAACATGGAGTGGCGAGTCCACCTTATTAATTATTGCTCTAAGCTGGAAAATAATTGGAGCTTCGGAGAAGGTAATTCAAAAGAGGCGAGCTCCTTCCAAAAAAATGAAAAAAAATTAAAAATCCCCTTTTGAAGGGAGCGGTTAGAAGAAGCAGGCTCTGGACAGAGACGAGCCCGATTCCAAAGCTCCTCTTTGAAACTAATGAATCATAGTATATCATGGCCTCGCAGCCAGGAGGGAAAACAAAAAAGGTACAAAGGCTACAGTTAACCTCAGCACATCTTTCGCTGGGAAATAATGTCCCATGGTTCTGAATACATTTTACAGCATATAGTGTGTGTGTGTGTGTGTACAGATAGCAGCATCCCTATCCAACCCAGATGACTGGGGATTGGAGGTTGTTGAATTATCAAATAATTACTTAAAACCAAACTTTGCAAATAAACAAGCAATTGAACAAAGCAGCAGAAGCCTTCATTTCACTTTTGGTCCACGTGCTGTCTGTTAACATGAAGCAGGTGGGTCTGTGACCTTTACTGCAGTCGGCCACCAGGGGTGATGGAGACATTAGTCTTTGACATTTCAAGAGCTGTCATGTCGTCCATCTTTATATGAGATGTCTTTAATCTTATCTACCTTCAGAGAATTAAATATTTTTAAAAATGTTGAAAAAAAAACACTGAAGCATTTCAGCATAGGGCTTGAAGTTGAAATAAAAAGACAGAAATAAAAGACAGTGATTTTAGGAGGAAGGAGAGAGTTTATCCTGCAGAACTGTCATTTCTACACACATTCAAATCTGTGATAAACACATTTAATCTGTTCACCTTGAGTAAACCCTGAAGCCCAAATGAGAAAAAGTCTTTCTGTCGTGTTTTATTTCTAACTTAATGACTTGGGGAAGGATTTGATACACTCCTTGTCTCCCTCCTGGCTTAATGACAAGAGGAGGGATTTGATACGCATGGGTGTCTTTGGGTTTTGACGTCCCTTAAATAATCTGTGTGCGGCTCTGCAGCAATGGACAATAACTCCACGAAGGAGATGACGGGGATGCCCCTCTTCGTCCCGAGGAGGACGGTTATATCTGTGCTGCATCTTTACCCTTCTGTTTGTTCAGGTCCCCAGGGGAGGCTGTTTCCTGTCCATGCTTCCAGCGAGACTGAGAGGAGCATCAGGTCACAGGCCAGACGCTGAGACACGGTGTCAAATAAGTCGTTAAAGGCACATCCTCAAACTGGGACACAAATTGGGCCTGGATGCTGTCCAGGCTGCATTTTATTATTCTTCCAAACACCGGGGAGATAGAGAAGAAGTTTGCAGCTCGGCCAATCGCTCAGGAAACACATCCTGTGCCTGCCCTCTGTCCAGGGAAAAGGCCAGATTAAAGAGTGTGTATGTGTGTGTTTGTCTTGCAGCACAAACGCTTCCAAAAGTTACGCAGCCAACCCCTCTCGGCTTCGATTCTTAAGGCTAAACACATGATGAGCAGGGAGAAAACCCGAAGTGCAGGCAACCAAGAAAATCCTCCACCGCACTGACGAGCCCCAGGCCTCCTTTCACAGATCCTGCAGTCCATTAGAAAAGGAAACAAGGATGGAGAGCAGGCTGCCTGCTCAGCTTGGGATTCATCTTGATATGCCTGGAGGCCGTCCATTCAGAGCCACAAAGCAGCACGGCCAGTAAGAACAGCTTGGTCAGGAGCGCCTCCATACCCAGTGGTCAAAGCTCAAGCACCTTCCCTCGAGCTGGGATGAAGTGAAGCTCCAGTGCGTTTCTGCCCCAACAGAGGCATGAAGCTGGCAGAATGGATGCCTGAACTCGTGTGAGAGAAATAAATGACTACACATGAAAAGGAAAATGGATATAAATAGTCGGTGTTGCAGTGGCCTTCAGGCACGCGCAGGGAAATCCTGGTAGGTTGTACATGAAAGTGATGTGTCCGTGCTCTGGGACCTGGTTTCCACAACCAAGCGTGCAGCCTGTTGATCGGCTCCCTGGATGAAAACCTGTCGTGCCTAAAGGAGGGGATGGAGGATTCAGTCAGGCAGGAGAAGACGCAGCCTTTGCGACTTTGATCAAATCTGTGATCCTCTCCAACGTCCTCTGACGCCGAATCTGAGAGCGCTGTAGCATTCATATGTTTGGCTTTGAAGAACGAAGTGTTGTAACGTTAACATGAACATCTCTTGAAATCTTCTATACATCCCGCGAAGCAATGAATAAATGAAAACCTCTGACAACAGTGGAAACCAAAGGGTTGTAAAAAGCTCCTCCCATCATTTCGAAGGCTGCCCTTTCCATCCCGACAACGGGCCTTTCCAAGGTGTCCGGGGATGTTGTAGGAATATCTGAGCCCTGATGTCTTCTGCAGTCCTGAATGTCAAGGAGCAAGACACACAGCACAGAACTGGCTCGCAGTCGCTTTGTGTAGCATGAGCAAATTTCATCGGGCTTCTGGGAGTACAGCGCGAGCGCTGCTGACGCCGCGCAGAGCGAGTCAAACTGCCGACATATTCCCAGGTATTGATTGGAAAACGAGTCTCTGTCGAAGTAAGAGAATGATCGGCAAAGCCGATTTCATACGTGAACGCTGGACTCCAGATATTTTCCGGCGTTTGCCTATCAGAGATGAAGAACACAGACGGAGATGCGGGGGGGGGGTCACGGACTGACTCAGAGAGACCAGCGACATATTGTCCTCGTTTCAAGAGAACCTCAACACTCACGTCAGCATCACAGACGTTCTTTTAACGGCACATTCTCATCCATTTGTGTCACCAGGCTTGAATTTGCAGCTATTAGCATTCTTGTGCGATGCCAGGTCAGGTTTGGCCTGTAAAGTATCAAAGTCTGCGAGCCTGCCTGCAGACAGATCTTGTCCAGTCCAACTTGACATCTGAGTACTCATGTAAAAGTGCAGTTATGACTACTGGGCTCTCCGGGGTCGGAACGTCAACATGTTGATTGGCGTTGCGGCTGCCGCGATCCCATCATGAGACGATATCTAGTTTCAATCTGTTTGCTATAAAATTTTCATGTACTCCAGCCTCTCTTGGCAACCTCTGCTCCCCTATATTACACAGCAGGGGTGATACAAGTTCAGACGCACTGAGAGCACGCTCACCTCCGAATAACGCAGAAATCGGTACGTTGGGCTGCACCGAACACCTCATCTACGCTTTGTTGCCAGCGATATTTATTGACAGAGACCAGAGGGGAAACAAACGAATCCGGGGGTTCCGCTCCAGAATCATTTCATTCAGGGATTGGTGTTTTTTTTTTCCTCCTTTTCGTGTTTGAACAACTGGATTTCATCAGCAGCAGGCAGACGGTCTGCCAGCAGCCTCAGACACGAGCCTTCACTTCATGTCAGCACAGCAGGTTCAGTTCTGGCTTTGCTGCGCTGATCGGCAGACAAACCCAATCAGCAGCACGCATCCTCCTGCCCGCTCGTCGGGGTTCGTCATAGCGACGTCCGGTCGAAGGAGTATTTCACAGATTGGTGCAACAAACAACAGACGATGGAAGAAGAAGAAAAAAAAAATGTTATTACACCTTGTTTTCCCAGACTTGCTGAAAACGTTGAGTACACCCTGATGGATCGTTGTTTGGAGCGCTCACAAGTTTGTTTGAGTAAAGTGTCTCCGTTAGGCTCAAACTCATTAGAGGGAGCTAGATTGCGCCGCTCCATCCTCGCTGTTTGTTCCTCTTGGCTCCGGGGCCCGGGCTCGACCTCACGTTTAATGGCGCTGGACGACGATGACAGCCACGCTGAGTGAGGGTCGAGCGAGCGAGGCATGGGAACTTGAGGTTTAGTTCGCTAATGGTTGAAATGAAATGGTCTTCCTGTAAGAGGAGCGTTATTCCCTGTTATACGTGGCTGAGAATTTGACAATGCATGTCAGCTTTGCAACCCCACCCCCCCACCCCCCTACCAGGAATGTTACTCGACAGAATGACTGAGTGTGATTTCCCATCAAAATATTTTCAAAGCAGGTAAGCCATAAAATTGCAGTCGCTGGTGTTGAAAGCTTTGTCCCACAGTCTGCAGGTGGAATTTACATATATTAAGTGTGGAAAACAAGTGAGATTCATGGCCGACTCTGGCATAAAAGCCCATCCATGCGCCATCCCCCCCCCCCCCACCACACAGAAAGCTCTGCTTGTTCCTGGTTGCTCATGTGTGGCAGCGGCGCTGGATAGAAAACATATTGCTCCATCAATCACATCCCATTCTTCTCTCAGTAATGCACTGGATTCAGTGGCTGTCTGAGGCCGGGGCCACATTCACTCAGCCGCGTGAGGAGAATGTGCAGATGATGAATATTCCTCTGAACAGAGCCGGAGCTACGTCTCTGTCAAAGTGTACCAATTCGGATAACATGATTCCCTTCAAATGGATGCCCCACCACCCCCCCACCCTCTGTGCCACTCCCAGACTGGCACTGTTTTGACGGTAACTTACTACAGAGAGCGGAGTGTGTGCTGCGTTCGAACGCCGCCTCCTTCTCCCCTGTGTTAGACGGCGAGATCAAATGGAACGACAGAGGGAGGAGAAGGAGGAAGATGTCGGTTTTCATCAATGTCTGGCTGATGTATTCAGGAATTTCTTGTCTTTCAAGTCTTTGTTTCAGCGCACACAAAGACCAAAGCCCGCCGAGCCCTGCCGTACCCAGGCTGGAGCCGTGCAAAGAGAAACCTTCCACTCTCTGGTTATACGTTACACACGGCCACAGCTGCTGGCCGCCGCCGTTCCTACTCCAGGAAGCGCTCGATTCTGAGCTAAGACCGAGTATGAATGGAGCGACACTTACTCGTTTTTCTCCAGAGCCAGGAGCAGCTGCTCGCCCTCCGCTTCAATCAGGAGCTTCAGTGATGCAGGGTGACTCTGAGGAGAGAAACAGACAGGGAGCAGTGAGATGAGACAAATGGCCACTGGAGTCAGGAACGATGCTATCGAACCGCTGATTTCGGTAAATCAAGTTACGCGTGAGGCAATAAAATGTAAAACGCCAATTCCAATAAACAAAATCTTGATTTCAATCCTGATGAGGTTTGACTGAGCCACCCGGCACTGAGAGAACAGAAGAGTTTCAATTGATGAGAGCAGTTGGAAATCCCTGCGAAGCTACTTTGCATCTTAGAACAAGAGCGGAGAGGATTATCTTATGTTTCCATTCCATTTGACATTAATCCCGCCGAAAGCCACGAATCCTCGCACCCCTGCGCTAAACCACCGCGAGGGGCCGCGTGTCCCTGCTACAGTCGGATCGCACCGGCGCACGTCGCACGCGGCGCTCACTCACACACAATCTGGGTCAACTGTGGCAAAGAGCCGGTCGCGGTTAAGTCATCGTCACTTCATGAGGAGAAGGATGTCCTCGTGGATCAGGAGGGGACGTGGACGCAGAACACTGGATGCAGTGTCATTGCACAAACCATGTGGGACTAAAACCTCCTGCTATCTCCTGCTCACACGCCGCCGCCTCTCCCACGCTGCACGCCGTTTGCGCCAGTCGCGACGGAAAATACACAAAGCAGTTAAAGCTGCACTTCCAAACGATCATTTAATTTCACCTCCATTGAAGTTATTCCGTTTTGTTTGTTTTTTTTCCTCGAGGTAATGAGATCCCAAACAAACCTTATGGCACCGTGACGGTTTAGCTAAAGCCAGAACAAATTAATCCACAAATGGACTGCAACGTGGTAACTCGAGCAGTGGTTTTAAGTCTCATTGGCAGCCAGCAAATTCTAGTTTTATTAAAGTCTGGGATTATAACGCCCTCACAACTGAGCCAAGGATCCCAAACATTTCATTAATGTTCCAGTGGTGTTTTCTCTCTCTCTGAGAAACTGTACAGCTGTCCGTGCGTGAAATGTGCTGAAGTGGACACAAACAGGCACGGGGCTGATATCTCCGCCTGCCCGTATGTTTTCCTACACACTTTAACCCGGCAGACACGTAGTGCTGACACATGAGCGGAATCCATTATTCAAATACTTCGAAGCACGACGGAGTTTAAAGATGAACATGAGGACTGCTGACTGCAAGCGTCAACGATCGAGACGCGAATTCAAACAAAATAATCTTGCACTTAATTCGGTTTTGGAGATTTAATCCACTTTAAATTGTTTATGCAACAGGTTTAACAGTAAACACTGATTTTCACAGATCTGAGAATTAGCGCTGGCTGCTACAGGGCTTGCTGATTTTATTGGGGCAGAATGTTTTTTTAATTTTGCCCCGAGGCTGCAGCTGCTGGACAAATGGCCACAGGGTCGTTGAGTTGGAGTTTACCTTTCATGAACAAAGACCTGTTCAACAGTTGTTTTCTGAACACTGAGTTTTCCTTTTCCCATGGGCTCACCCTGACATTTTAGAAGTGGCTGGCACCAAAGGTTGATGCTGACATTTGCGTTGCCACATCTAGAGGATTTCAGCAAAATGTCTGGACTTAGGTGTTTTGGAGAGGTGACATTTTGTACGTACAATTTCAAACCTGACATTAAACCCAAAAGGGAAGAGGTCATCAGGATCATCTGCTGGGGACCATGAATATCAAACCAGGGAAGCACAGAAAAGGAGCAGAGCAGAAATACCTGATTTTTGAGCGAGCCCATTGGTTTCCAGTCTTGTCCAACAAGCTGAAGAGGTACTGTTGTCCCATAGTGTTTCTGCTTGGCTGTTGGCGCCTGTTGATCAGTCGTGCTGAAAGGATTTCCTGTTAAACAAAAAAAAACAAAAAAAAAGACACAAATGCCATGTCAGAAACATCGACTTCCTCCTTCATTTTGAACTCTCGCAGCATTCGCGAATCCAGATGACGTACAATCTTTGTGGACACGAACAAAGGGGACATTTTCCAAACTGATGTCTAATGAATTCCTCCCCCACCAAGGCCCTGGTGTTCATTAGCAACACAACCTGACAGCGCAGCTGCCTTGTGATATAGAGCTCGTAACATAAGGTGTCACTTAAACAAAATTAAAGAAGTGTGTATTTGATGGATTTTCTGTCACAGCGCACAAATACCGCCCTCTGATTTTTTTTTTCCTTTTTTCTTTTTCATAGCTGATGATTATTCACGCTGGAAAACGACACCTCCGATACCTCCTCTCCGTTCCCCGAGCACATGTTCACCACCTTCTCGTACAGGCACAACGCGAGTCCCTCTGCTCCGTCATAAAGGCACGATTACAACATCGCCAATTAGCACTCCGAGACATTAAGCGACGGGGACCGCTGGCCTGTGGCAAAACTGTAGCCGCCCCCCCTCTGCCACTCGGGCTCCATAAATCTCAGCAGTTCTTGAGGAACGGGGCGTTTGGAGCGAAGAGGAGCTCGTCTGCTGCTGCTGAGATAACTCCAAACACAAGGCTAGTGTCCAGGATGCAGTGCAGGGATTAGACATAGCCGTGGGGCATTGTTCCCAGCGAGCTTTTATCTCCACTCTCTCTGTGTTCTGACAGGGTGTTAACTGAGCCTTCGGATGGCAGCGATTCTTGAGGCCCTGGTGTGATGCCAGTCATTTAAGAATATATCCGTCCCCCAAAATCCAATGCCCACGTCCCTGAGCCTCCTCGAGTTGGGAGATGAACTAGCAGGGGAAAAAAAACAAACAAAAAAAACACCAACAACATCATCCTACAGACATACCAACCCACTTATAAATGAGACGGAGGCGAAAAATCTCTCGTAAAAGAGTATATCGTGAGCGCACAGAGGGGCAGAATGCAATAGTGAGCCACAGGAGAACATTGCTAACAGGGTTTCAGCAGTAATCAGCTCTCCGCAGCGGGAAAGCCATTTCAGAGCTCCAGTCTCTTACTGAAACAGCGGGAGATGTTGGCACTATTTGTCTCAGTGCAAACATCCTAAATCAAATGTTTTACTGTTTTTTTTTTTTTTTTTTTTTTTTTTACTGTTGTTGTTTTCTCCCACTGATTCTCCATCGAGCATTTCCAAACAGCAGGGAAACAGATTTAGTTTAAGGGTGATGTCACTGACTTGTGAGGAGTGATGCGTGTGGTTTGAACATAAGTCATGATGCGTTTGTGAAATTAATAACTTTGTTCCTCTATGCGATCCATTTCAAACTCAAACACACGGAAGGGTGAGGGGTGGTGTGTGTGTGTGTGGGGGGGTTTCATTGATTATTATTACCAGCAGATTCAAGGCTCTTCCTCCGGGGGGTTCACATCCCTTCAGCCTCTCACATGACTCACGCAGGCAAATTGCTGAGTCTGCTTATTATCCTGCGTTAATAACCCAGGTCAGGCCCGGCGCTCCCCAGCTGAGCTTTGTTCTGGTTCTCCTCTGAGGAAACCAACATTCTGGAGTTCATCACGGAGCCGCTCCAGCTGATAGCGGAGAGCAAGAGGTGACCAGCTCAGCAGTCCTCGTCCAGCTCGGGCCCCGCTGATGAGAAGCAGGCTCTGGCAAGGACGGGACGGCGTCGCGTACACAACAGCGGGAGAAGCACCCTGTCCTCATTAGTCTTTGAACAAACACACACACACACACTGTCTGGGGGAGGTGGGCATGCTGAGTCAGGGAAGGGAACGCATGGCAAGACGGATAAACACAACACAAGGGGAGGGGAAGCTTTGACAGCGTGAGGTTGGACGATTTCTAAACGGCACACACCAAGTTAGAGCGGCCATCGCCTCTTTTCCGCGGCATCCTCCGCATTAACTTTGAAGATGAGGTTGGCAGCCGCGCCGCATTCGGTCCCCTGACTTCAAAGCGTGCAAGTGAATAACTGTTGTGTTAATGCAATGTTCTGTGCGCTTTAATTCCCACTTATAAATGGCATCATATTGGTGGAAACAGCGTGCAGGCTCATTTCATTTCATCATCCATATGCTTGGGAGAGACCTTCAGTGGAGTTGGTGCACAGAGAGGCTGTGTGTGAGTGTGTGTATGTGGCTTCTCTTAGCTAGACACTTATAAGGGCTACGAGAGGCACTAAGGGAGTGGTAAAAGTGGGGACCAGATCGTGGAGGCTTATTTATATGTTCAATAAAGCAGAGTGTAAACAGAGGCCTTAATAAAGCAGAGTTCTGGCTGCCTTTATCCTCCCGCGTACATAAGCAGAGCTTGTGCCGTTTATATTGCCTAGGTAGAGCCAATGCTTGTCGGGAGGATTGCATGTCCGTGCGTGCAACTGAGTGCGTGTTTGTTTGACGGTGGGTGACCGAAATGCGATACAGACCAACGACTGCACAAAGCTGGGTTGTTACAAAACAAAGGGCAATTATGGGCTCTGTGTGTTCAGTCGCGGTTTTGTCGTTTCACGCGGTCGCAGCGTGAGTGACTGGTGCAGCACGTACACGCCAGGAAACTACAAAGAAGAGCGGCGGCTGGTTTGGAAAAGCTGGAGATTCGGGGTTAAAAAGCATTATTTTGATTATGACGTGGGTCAGCCAGGTCTGTTAGAACAGATGCCACTTCAATGTGAACGTCTATGCCAAAGCCCTGACGTGAAGCTCCGAATCAGTGCTTTCTGGGGCAGCGAGTGTGCAGCTCCTCATGGCATTTCACAGCGAATCATTTCCTGGTTTTATCAAAGTTCCCAAATTAATGCATTTTCCACAGGCTGTGCGCTGCCGGTCCCAGGGAACAGATGAACTTCCTCGGGTCTTTGCAGCTCTCAAGACGTCCTTTCTTACCGCCCTTGCACAACTTCCCTCCATCGCTCTGTTCCACCCAAACAAATCAACAACTGTTCGGCTTTATTAAGCCCAGGAGCCTGCTTTCTCACACACCGACCGCAACTCTCTGACAGGCATCCATGAAATAATGTATTCATAACAGTCTTTGCTTTCCCAACAGAAATGCCACGCTGGCCTTTTCATGTTGACGCATGTGTGCGCGTCCTCACAGAACTACACGCTACACGTGTGCGCGTGAATCAGCGAAGAGCACTTATGATCACAGCCCCCCCCCGTGTGACGCTGGCACAGTAAAAACACCAGGACGCTCTCCAAAGTCACTTTCACAGCAATCGCTCTCCAATCTTAAAAATATGTAGTGTTAGAGGTGAAAAACAGAACAGAGACTCAACATGCAAATCCCTTTGTAGCAGGAGTGTGGAGGAGACACTTGAGACAACTCCAGTATTGTTTGACATGTATGGACACTTAATACCTACCAGTCAAACTTGTGGGAAGAAATGCACTCGAAATAAGAGCATGTGGAATTAATTAGAAAAAGGGTGATGAGTTGAACTTGGACGCTTGCAAGGAGAGCTGCGAGCCAACCGAGACAAAACACAAGTCTCTCCCCTGTTTTCACATGGAAGCTGGTTCTTAAAAAAGATGACTCTTTCTGTGCATGTATCCAGAGATATTTTTATCCAGATGCAGCGGATGGCTCTAATCGGAGCAGCGACCGAACTGGGGACATGATCCAGCAAAAGATACTGAGCCAAAAGTTGCTTCTGACGTCAGGGGAAAACTTGGAGAAAAGCGTATGGCCATTGTTCATCTAATAATGGATGATTGACAGGCATTTTAACGAAGCCAATTTATCCCCAATCAGCGCGGGTACGTTATGCTAATTCAAACAGAATGGTGATTGGGAATAGAATGATGAATGATACATTGACAGGATGAGCCATCAAGCAGACGGCCTTTCAATAATAACCTTGAAAACAAAACCAACGAACAAGGCCACCTCTCTTCATCTCTGCCCCGCCTCTACGCCTGTGACTCATCATTTATCATTTAGTCTGTGTCTGAATGTAATGAGCACTCTCGTCTCCTTTACTTCATGTTTCCACCAAACTTAGTAGAAATCCTGCTAATGATCAGACGGAGAAAACACACCCTCCTTAGCGTAGATTATTCTTAACTCTTAATGTCTTCTTCTCCTCACCGACCAATCCTCGCCTTGCTCCCTGTAATTTGTCACATCAGCTGTAAAGCAGGGTTCGCAGGGATTACACAGGAAAGGTGAAAAGTGCTTGGTAATCTGTGCTCGACTCCACGGTAAACATCAGACGCAGCTGGGGGGATATTATGTCAACAGCCTGAGGGTTGCACTGGGAAGCAGAGAAACCTGAAGGTGACATCGTGGTCACAGGAATCTGCACCCACTGGAGAGAGGGTGCACTTCCATTAAATCTAATAAGGTAACCGTGTGTCAACAGTCGCAGCAATGAGCGTTGTTAATAGTGAGATTTATTAGTGGATGATGAATTGGGGGGAATATTTAGGGTCATAATGAAGCCATTTAACACTGAACTCCCTCTGCTGGTAAAAAGCCCTTTTGTTCTCTCCCTCTTTCTTCCGTTCTCCATCTCTCTACCCCCACCCTGTACCCTAAACTCATTTGCGGTCACAGAGCCTTGGTGTCAGGACATAATTACTCTATGGGAAATAGATGGTCCTTGCAGCTAAAAATCCCCCCGGCTCAGCAGGAGGTTAATGTTGTCCAAGAAACCAGTGCTGTTCCGCCTCCAGTGGGTGACACCGTTAGGAGCCACCCCCACTAGCCCCGGCTGCAAAGGCTTGCCGCCTGGCTTGGGGCCTGGACACCTCAACAAGAAGGTCGGAGACGGAGACAGCTTCAGGAGCCGAGCTGTGTGAAAGCTTGGAACTGCTCCTAATCATGGGAAGCAGAATCAACGCGCGAAAAATAAACCCAAAACAAAACATCAGAGGATGTACATACGATACGTAGATTGTGCAGACATCAATTTGCAGACTCCTATACGTGTCTGAAAAAAGCTATACAATATGTGGTGACAACAATGTCCTTAACTCAGACTGGCATTACTGACAAGAGCAAAACAGACTCAAAACTACCTCTTAAATGATTCACTAGGCAAAGGTGATGAGCATTATTTTTCCTGGCTGTGCAAACAAACAAATCCTGAGAGGTTCCTCTTCATTTAATAATTTGTGCTCTTGAATAAGTACGCAAGTAAGCTGGTCGTTGTGTTTATCTTTGTAAATTCACCGTCAGATGATCTGACAGCTTGAGCTCCTAAATATATTAAAATGAAGAAATGCTCTTTTTACGACCCGTCTGACAACCTGAAAATGAGCAGCCCAAACTTTTTGGATCAGTCCATGTTTTACTTGAACCCTTCTTCCATGTGAAGCTATTTGACTTAAAATATACATCGCAGGTCTGCCTGCGGGACATAACTCAGACAGACTCAGACAAAGCAACTGGCAGCAGCAGAACTTCCTTTGGGCCAATTTGTAAGAAACTCACCCTGGTAGGCGGTGACCTGTCTTGTTACTGTTAACACGTCTGACTATTAGGAAACATACTGCTGCCATGTCCCTCCTCGTAGGTGAAGTCTTGGCAGATGGTGTGTGCCAGGCTGGAAGACAGATCATCTGGAGCTCCGACATATTTCTGTGTTTCAAATCCCAGTGGAGGACAATGAATGCATGAACACATGGACGCTAGTCAAACCAGGGAATGTTTCCCTCAGCACCCACAGTGCGGAACAGGCAATCTGGAATTGCAATTGGGTTCCCATTCCATTGAAATTCCTCATACTTCATGCCACCTACACTTTACTGGCATTAGTCTGCTGCGTATTAGAATCTGGCAGAATTTAAAACTTGCAGAAATGCAAATAGAAAGACACTGAAGTCTCTTTTGTCTATTTAGCATAGATTCTTATGACTTGGTAGAGACCAAACCCGGACAAAATAATAATAACGTTTGGACTTTACAGCCATAAGGGTGCAGAAATAACAACAAACGTCTTCGTCCATGACATCTGTAAAAGTCTGGATTAGTCACATCCAAAAGTCAATTAAAGATTCCTTCATGCAGAGTAGCCAAGCCCTGGAACTGCTCATCTAAAGGGCACACTTATTATGAATGTTATTAATTACACCTGCAGCGACAAGTGAAAAGGTTTGTGCTGAATAATGGTTGTATTATTCATATCGTTGAGCGGAGCGGGTTCAGGAAATGTCAGTGCTTCCCACTGAGAAACTCGGGACGGGACTTTAACCAAACCAGACAGATCTGACAGTGACAAAAGATTCAGTATCCGAGCCAACTGGGTCGTCTGCCCAGAGCCAAGAGAGGACGCTCGGGGGGGAGGGGGCGGGGAGCTCAACTATGACCCGAGTCGTCTGGGGTGTGAAAGTCCATTGAGAAAGTCCAGAGGCAGCATCGGGTTTCAACTTGAGCGTAAAGACTTTTTGCTCGGGAGGTCAAATGAGTCCAACAGCTTCGAAGAAATGAATGCAGCACATGTGGGGGGTCAGGAGACCCGAGCAAAGTCCAGCTACTCCCCCCCACCCCCACCTATATAAATATCACCCATGCAGAACAGCAACTGGTTGATCACTCGGCCTTACGCACAACCATCACACTGGCCGGCTCTTCTTACCCGCCCGAGGGTCTTAGATATCCCAAACAACTCGTTTGGATGATCTGCATCCATTCACACTGAAGGGACACTAAATGTCTTTGGGTCACATCATGGTGATAATGTCTCTCTGGAGGAGGACACCGTTTGCTGAGGGAATGTTTGACTGTTGTCCAAAAATACATTCTCAGCTCAACTTTCATTAGAGGGAGCGCGCAGCACGCATGGCGCACGCGGCGCCCAGGGCGCAGATCGTCACGTTGGGACGCAGTGAAGCGGTGCAGCTGGTTAGTAAAACACTGGCCGACAAGAGCGTCGGCCATCGGAGGACATCATTCACAAACGGGCAGGAGAGGAACACGCATGAGGTAAATATGGCGAGGAACGGCGACAAGGAAGAAAGGAGCCGTGTCATGAAATATGTATGTAGACATGACAACGCATGGAGATCTTTTCTTAGCAGCCGTGGATTCTGACGGCAGAGACAAATGTCCACTGTCTGGAGACAAAGCGCAGGAGTCTCAAAGTGAGAGTATGAGGAATTATTTATCAATAACAGAAGCAAAGTTGTCTATTAAAAGAAAAAGTCAACTTTTTGATTCTCAGGGTTTATATTGTGCATATATATTTTTTATATATTGACGCATCAAGGCTCAACTTGTGATGGCGCCGATGAACTGCTGATGAATAAATGAACGACTTCCTCGTGCTTCAATCCACGTTTTACCCACTTGCCCTTGCTGGTAATTAATTCCCATGATTCCAAACTGAGCATCGTGACTGCTAGTGTAGTTAGATGTGAAAGGTTTTCTTTCTTTTTTTTTAGGGCTTACACAAAACTCCACGGCTCACCACTGGTGTGTGGTGTCCTTGTTGAATCGGCACCTGGGGCGAGGAACACATGGCGACCGAGATGTCATGAGCCAGCGCCGCAAGGGTTGCAAAACAGAGAGAGAGAGACAAACCGCACAGGAACACAAACGCACCCTGACATGGCATTTGTTCACCAGCGGCTCTTTTTAATCAGCTGCTGGGAAGTCATAATAAACACAGTCCATCCAGCACCGAACACCAGGTTTCTGAAAAGCTACTTCCTGCTCAAGTTCAGCCAACAATGAAACTTTTATTTCATGTTTTCCTATAAAATAAAGAAAGTCAAGTACGTGTGAAGTGCCTCGGAAAACTGAAGTATGCTTGAAGCAGCTGTGACGAATGGTTCAAGCGCTCCCACTGATTACCAAAGGGGGGGGGGGAGTTTCAGCATCATCAATTATGCAGGGTCGCCTCTCCTCTGAGGTGCATTCTGGGTGGACTGGCAGATTAAAATGTTGTGTTCATGCACACAGCGGAGGGACTTAGAGGAAGAATTCAGAACGCTTGTTTACGCTGGAGATGTTTCATTCTGACCAGACATGTGTTAAGAGATCTGCTCTTTCATAAAATATGATATACCCATAACAACCAGTGGGGGGCATGAATGGAGAATAGAATAGGACAGAATGGTGAAATGCAGACAGGTTAATTTGGAGTGGCACATCAGGCTCTTAATTTCTAAAAAGGAAACCACGTCCATGTCCCAACCCTCTGGGATTCTAACGGACATACTAAGATCCTTTTTGAAGCCTTTTTTAAATGATGCTGTATCATTAATATTTTATTTTGTAAGATTTGGTATTTTGCCATTACTTGCCTTTGATGTTCTACTCTGCTTTGATGATTTATTTTGATTTGACATTTACTGATGCACTTTGCAAAAGCTGTTTTATTGGTGCTGTGTATTATTATTATTATTATTGTTAAACAAGGAAGGGAACCATCTATTTAATACTTTTACGCACAGTAGGAGAAGCAGAGAATACATCTGACACTTCTTCATCATCATCATCATCTCTTACCTTCAGCAGATGTGGAGATCACGCTGTCACACACAGACAGGGACACAGTGAAAGCCTGAAGCGCTGTCAGGAGAACAAACTTCAGGCTCCGGCGGCTCCGGAGCTTCATGGTGCCCGGCTGGCTCAAGCGTGGACGCGGACTGGCTTGTTCACGGCTTCACTGCAGCGCAGCCATCGCACGCCTCCCGCGCAGGCACGGTCCAACTAACAGCTGATGTGCACGGGAAGCCCCCCCACCCCAAAACACGAGCCGACTTCCTGAAATACGATCGTGCTGCGTGCGCCTTTCGGAAATCCCGAGGAACAGCTGATTCCAGTCCGCGCACTTTCCCCATTCAGAGACGTCCAGGGCGCACGGCTGCAGCGCGTGGATAACAAAGTGTGAGAGTGGGAGTGATGGACTCACACTGACAGACACACGCAACCTTTGACTGTCCCAATCATTCACTGGACTGACACCAACTCTACTCCAGGGCAATCACAGGACAGCGCTGTTGTCTTATGAGTTGAGACCATGTGCTTCACTGGGACGCACCGCGAGGTCCTAAAGCCGCCTCCAGCACCAGCCGGGAGGAACCTCACCGAGTCAAGCTGCTGGGAATACACGCCACTTCTGGTTGGACAATTTCAAAATAAAGCCCATGATGAGCGTTTTTTACGCATTTCTGAACGCAATAGAGTTGCCTTGGAGAGGGGTGATACAGCGACAGGCTTCTGAAGGTCAATTCTAAGCATCAATTGGTTATTTCCCTGTCATTTAACCAACCCTGGGTTTGCTTGATTACATATTGACTTTTGCGCAAATGGATGACACAGTAGAAGTTAATGTATAGGCCTCTAGCGGTAAAGCATTTTATTTTGAAGGTCAAGCATATGTTTTCCGGTCTTCCTCTTCCTCACTAAACAACCCCGAGTGTAAATTGTGATAATACAGACACACATAGGTTCCTGAGTGCTCAGCAGTTCATGTACAATATAGCCAAGCACACTTTGTTGTCTTATTGGAAAAAGCAAATCATTTGCAGTGCCACAATGTTCAGGACCCCACTTCCTCCTGATTGTATTTTCACAGGAGTATTTCCCTGCAGGCTGATTTCACTGAAGTCAAGAGTTGAATATTTTCAGGTGATGTTTGGAGAGGGCAGTGACACAGTCTCCGGCAGTAGAATAAAACGTTCTCTTGGTGCCCTATAGAACAGAGGGATTAATAATGAATCTCAACTTTATGAAAGATTTTCCCACCTCACTTCTGTTCTTTGCTGAAAAGAGAAGAATGTGTGTTTTAGTTCGAGGTGCTCGGGTAAGTTTAACAAATAAGATTCAAACACGACTCACTCAAAATCCAATTTGACTTTAATAGAAAATACAAAGTTGAAGTATAAATAATTATGTTTTGTTGATATCACATTTCACCATTAGACAGATAACAATGACATATTTAAATAGAGAATATATTTAAAAGAAAAAAAAACAGGTTCTAATAAATCACACTTTCCATATCCACCCACACAATGATCCGTACAGATATGAAATCAAGTTTCCAAAAATAATCGTTAGCAGTCGCCTCTCCTCCGACACATCAGCACAAATTTAGATGGATGAAACAGCTGGACTGTGATAGAGCTGCAACTTAAAGGCTAATGAGTCCGATAACAGCAGAAAGTGATGGAGAGAGCATCTGCCGTGTTGTCTCTTGCTCCCACCAAAAAATAAATATTCATACGCCTCATTGTTGATTTATGGCCAGCTCCATCATGTTGTCGAGCAGCACATTCACTTTGGATCACAACACACAAATCTAAATGTGCAGTGGCAGGTCGGCGGTCCATCATGAGACAAAAGCTCCTTTCAAAACTCTACTGTCCATTAACGGGGCACTTCCAGTGAGAAGGGGGTCACATTCCCGCGTCTTACTGCTAATAGCTGGCACCACTGACAGCAGGGCCCGCGTCAGGCATCTGTCTGCCTATTGGCTGCTTAATGAGGACGCTTGAAGACTGTCCTGGACAGGACTCAGGGCACGATGAACGATTTTGTCTTATATCACTGCCTCGCATCACTTGAGATCATGAAAGCGGCTGCGTGCGTTCCTGTGCGAGGACATCGGGGCTCCATCCTGCAGCCAGAGGTTCCTCTGCATCCCATTACGCTAAGTATTCTGGAGAGAGTGGCCATTTGCAATCGGGTGAAGACAAGATAACGCTGATGAATGGCTCTGTTGTGGATGTGACATCAGAGCGGTGCTGATACATGAAGTCACACACTCGTCCGGGCCACGTTCACGTGTTACTCCATCCCTGAGGATGGAAATGTGCACCCAAATGGCCGTTTAACAACACTTAACTGTTTTGAAGGTATTTTTTTAGAGCCTCTAACCATTCATGAGGTATTTATCTATTCAAACGAGCGGGGAGATGTGCAGCTTCTGCCAAACATTGTTGCGGAGCATGAAGAACTGTTGCAACAAGGAAAACTGCTTTTCTTTTAAAAACTGTTGAGAAAAAACCTTCAAATCGAAGGTCATTGGTGTTAGACGACCTTCCTGTTGTTCAGAAGATCTCCACACCCTCACTTTTCAGAGAGAAAAAACAGATGTTGAGCTCTGTGTCACAAACGCGTCCGTACCGAAGGAGGAACACAAACAGGGGCCAAAGGAGAGATGAGTGATATTTAAACTAAAAAGTTCACGTCGCCGGTCTTTGACGCTGCAGTCGTGCCATCGCCTGTCATTCAGTTGCTGTTCCTTTGGAGGAGCTGATCCAACAGTTTCTGAAAACAGAAAACAAAAATAGTCCGATTACTAAAAGAAGTAGGGCAGAATGACGGAATAGAGAGGCGACACAGAAACACCGACAAACACAAACACTCCTGATCTCCAAGCCTCACATGCGAATCACAGGCCCTCGTCACCCACACTCTTCAGGTTTCCAGCTCGTCTTTCAGGGCCTGCCGGGCCCTCTGGCAGGGGCCCATCGCTTCTTGCGTTATCTGCCACAGCAGCGGTGTGGGTGGAGCAGCCGTGTCTGTCTGCGGCTCGGCTGAATGGTGGCACCACATCGTAGCCACTGAAGGGCCTTTTGTTCCCCGGGGGACACATGCCTCATACTGTCAGCACAATGCAGCTGACTGTTCACGGTTTCCCGACATAATGAGAGAGAGCGTGTGGGGCGGGGGCGGGTGGGGACGCGAGCGAGTGCAGTTACGCTGACTGATAATTATTTAGCATAAAATAAAAACTACGAAAAAATAAACACTTCACTTTATTTGATGAAGAGAGATGTGAAGTTTTCTTGTCAGAAGTCACGCTGCTGGGAGAGGGGCATCAAACAGCAAAAGTTTGGGAGCAGCGACCTCTAGTGGGCAAAACAAGTAACAGCAAGGCTCATCCTCTAATCCATAACATGAAATGTAGGTAAAGAATAATACATATAAATGTAAAACTATCATACAAATTAATCTCTCTCCATCATCAGAAGATGTTGACAAAAATATTATGCATTCATTTATTAAGTTCCATTTTGTGAGGACTGTGGGAGTTTGATTAAAATAAATACTTATACAAAACTATATATAATTGATAGAAATGTGAATTCCTGCTTCAGAAAAATCCTCATGACAACAGAAAAAGACCCAAATCAATGAGCGCAAGCCGGAGACTTAACAGAAGGCTGCAACTGGATGTTCCACAGGAGAAACAAATGCACCATCGTCCCCTCCACCACATACAAATGTCATCTGAGTTTAGTCTCGTGTTTCCAGTTCGATACCGGCCTTTTCAATTAACCACACCAGAGCTGATGGGCAATTTCAAGCCTTTACTTTCAGCGGCCGCGCTGCTGCGAAGAGAGGAAAAGCTGCATTATTACTGCAGCCCTTTAGTGTGGGTCATTATTGCAAAATGTTTCAGCCTTTGCAGAGTTTAATTGGGCTTGTAGGAGAAAGGTGTGTGATTACGCGCTCAATTGCCTGTGGGTCATACACACAATAAATGTTCCATTCAGCGTCTCGGGGGAAGTACAGAGCCGAGGTTTTAAATCTGTGGCGAGCCGTTTTCACGTTGTTGCTGGTTTCTATGTATTTGCTGATTCAGGGCATCAGTCCTGCTTCAATAACATAAGGAGGATGAAGATAGGAGAGGCAGTCGTGATGATTAAATATGAAGAGAAGACCACTGGCACATGAGAATCAGTTGGTGTGATAGGAGAAGAATAAAGCAGTGTGAAAGTAAGAATGATTTGCTCTCGCTGTTACCTTTTTGAAAAGTTCAACACGCTGTCTGTTGGTCAAACACATCTCCCTGATCTTCTCTTCATCCTTTCTTCTCTTCACTTCTGCAAACCTGCTGTAACAAAAACAGGTCGGCTTTGAGATGCTGCTGGAAAAGAACAACGACTCACTTGATCACCCAAATACTTGTGACGAATAAAAAGGCCTTTTAATACACGCATGTGAATGTTCTATAAAAAACAAAACGCCAATGTGAAACACTACATTCTTTATAAATGCACAAGCTATATCAGATCCTCTGGATCTAACAGGAAGGAAACATCTTGGCAGAGTAACACACAGCAGCCTATTCAGTATGGGAGGCGTCAGGGAAACAGGCTGTGCTCTAACATGCCAAAGTGATGCCGCAGATAAAGATGAAACCTGCTGATGAAACCCGTCTGACAGCACGACGAGGTCACAGAGCGAGATGGGACTCACCGCTTGGATCCGAGATGTGTCTCTTTCCCGGTAATGACTCTGTCTCTAGGTTTGACAGGGTTATCTAGACACACACACACAAAATAAATATCATATTGAAATCTCCATGAAGGAATAAGCTGGATTGTACTGTTATTTAAAGGCACAAATTACAACTCTCCTACTTGCATGTCAAGACATTTTTCATAAAGTATCATTCTGGATACTAAAATACAGTGAAGGGTGTCGTCATGTTGGTCCAAGTTCATGAAGTCTTTATCTTGTGACCTGTCTAACTCTTATCACTCTCCCAGCTGACTTTGACCTACATGTGCATTTCTCCCATTGCGGCCACTAGAGGGCAGAGAGCGCTACAGAATCTCTGTCACATCCTCAAAGTCCACATGGTCCGAATTAATCTCCTCACACTGAGACACTGCATCCAGAGTTAAATGACATTTGAAGGTCACTGAAGTTATTTCCACTGAGACCCGGAGCTGAAAGTCATTCTGAAATGTTATTATACAATAGAGTAGCACTGTACATGCTCGGTGTATATATAAATAGAATCTGCAATATCAAGTACTTATTGATGTGCCAGTTTTCTCTGTTTGGAATATAAAACATTATTTTATTCTTTACTGTAATTAATTATAGAGTGTTCATTAAATTGCTCAATTGTGTTTAAAGATCTCAAAGCAGTATGTGTCTGTAACTGAACCAATAAACGTGTCTTTAATTCAGTAACTTTGGTTTCAGGAGACAGGGTTGATGCATTTTTCTGCATCTGTGCGTGTGTTAAAGACCCGGCAGCTGCTCAGGCACGATGGCGGCCACTACCTTTCACAGACTGCACGCCGTGGGCTCTTCTCTGCCTGGTGGCGACACCTGATCGACTGCTGACCGAAGCCACCCTCTTCTTCCTCTCCTGTGTCCTTCGCTCCAGTTCTTGCTGCCGGCCTTGGGAGCGGCGGATGAAGTCTGGCCTGGACCTCTGCAGCGCTTCCTGACAAAAACCAGGATCGAACCAATCACAACAACAACATCATCGTCATCAGTTAACGTGTTTGTTTCACGGTCTGAAAGCCGTCCCTTGAGAACTCACTTGTAGGGAAATAGTTTTGAGTGGCGTCTCGTGGTCAACACTCAGCGGAACGAAAGCAGCATGCGGCGGCGTATTATGGCGCCGGACAGAGTTTCGATAAGGATGTGTCTTCATACTTGTCTCCGTCACTACCAATGAAGAGGAAAAATCTGATTTGTGTTTGCATTATTTCCACCTGGCTTGGCCCCACATGCCTCTTCTGCAACGCGCTGCTGCTCAACAGCCCTCGGGGCCTGCCATGGCATATTGCATCGTGGAAGGAACCATGCAGGCGCCGTATGCAAGAGCCGAGAAATTTTAACTGTATCGGTATTGATTTAATCAAAGATTAAAGCCCTGAAACCAAGTGTTGCACTTGCAACATTCAGAAAAACTTCTGATGTGGAGGAGAGAAGTAATAATACCAGTATTTCCCAAGGGTGGCGGCGTGGAGTCCTTCGCGGGATTTCCAGTTTGGGTTTTCTTCTTGCTGAGTTGTCTTTGGAGTTTGATGTTTGCAATGACGGCTGCTGCGTTGAGTGCGAGCACTTCCTCTGCCGACTGATGGGAGTTGGGATCTGAAACATGGGATGTATTTGATTTTTAACTGAAGTGCACTGGGCATACAGAAAAGGCCACTGGCCCCTCAGGTCTGTCCTGTCAACAGTCGTTTTTTAATAAATTACTCACTTCCTGTGTCAAAAAACTAAAAAAAAAAAACCTCACTATCAGTAAACAAGGAACAACTTAAAATTACACTTTACAAATAGCGGCCTCATTTATGACCCCTGACCCCTGAAGATCCCAGATCCGCCGGTGCTGCTGTCGCCACTAAAAGCCGCCCCCTTGGCCTCTGTCAGCCGCCAGCAGCGTTACATAACGCCCTGCCTCGTGTCGGGGGCTGGCTCTATCAAACATAGAAATTTAAATGATGTGGCCTCAGGCCTCAGTAATTAATGGATGATACTCTTAATGAATGTGATTAAAGAATAATTAATAATTTCCCACAGAGGAGCGGCGTTGTGAAAGCAGAAACGCTGACTCAGCAAAAAAAAACCCACCCTCCTCATTTTGTTCATTCGCATGAATATTCAGCAGATGAGTCTTTTGCCTATATTTACTTTTCTACGACTAAATACTAATCTACTTACTTACCCACACACACAAATACATACACTTATACATACATATGCTCTGAGCATCGCTTTATCCTCAGCGTGTTGTTTCCCCCAAACAAAAAAAATAAAAAAAGTGCAAAATGTATTCCAACACGTCCTGATACTTTATCTCCATCGTGGTGAATCATCGTTTGTGATTGCTCTGCCTCCTCTGTGCTGCCAGTGAGGAGCGGCACCGGAGTAGATTACAGATGCAAAGAGGTGCGTGGGAAAATATAAACCGCGAGACAGCGTCTGTAGGTGCCGATGGGCCCTCGAGGACGCTATTTGACATCAGCAAGGTTTTCGGGCGTGAGTGTCAATTGCACTCGGGTCCGCCGATAAAGGAATCAGGCGATGAATCATCTCAATGCGATGTAATAACGCCTATCAATAAGGCATCAGAGGTGGAAAACAACATCAAACCCGAGGGCTCAGCCACAGAGCGCTGCAACGTGTCTGATAACTTCAATCCAGAACACACAAACGGCACCAAGGAGGTGAATATTTAGACAATACAGCCCTTTGAAAAGGGAGATCAGAGACAAAGGGAGCTTGTGTGTGCTGACAAGAAGACTGTCAGAGTGGGACAGAGGAACCTACCAGGGGCCTGGATGAGAGTCAGGCAGGGGGACGCTGTCTTCGCCGCGGCCTCCGGTGCTGCCACTTCTTCTTCTTTGCTTCTGTTTGGTGTGAAGGCGTGAGCCACTCGCTGACCCACTCCTCTCGCTGCCATTCCAGGGCTGATGAAAGGACTGCTGGGGTTCACAGGGCCGGTGCCGGTCTCTAGTGGAAGCCCAAAGCTCCATTTCCTGGCAGGCGGGCGCGTCACATTCTCCCCGCTTGGCTCGGTGTGGCCGAACACATTGCCATAGCAGCTCTGCGGCCTGTGCGCCCTGCCCGCTCTCTGTCCGGCAGCTTTAGGGGAAACCTCTGGGGGTGCGGGCGATGCTGTGGCCGGTGGGCTGCTCACAAAAAGGCTCAGTGTCGACCGGTGGAGAGAGCCATCATTTTTCTCTAGATCTGAGGTGGCTGGACACAGAGCTGTGGAGGGGTTTGGCTTCTTTGTGGATTCCACGTGGTGATACGATGGCCCTGCCACGTGCTGTGAACGGTTTCCCTGATCCCGTGTGTTCCTGTCCCCGTACGCCCCGTCTGTGTAGCTGTGTCTGTTCTCTGGACACCTCACACCAGACCCCACCTTGGCTGGACTGTAGCTCTCCCTGCGCTCCGTCACTTTGATGATGGTAGCCTTTCTTCTCTGGACCAATGTGTCCAAACCCTGGCCCGCTGGTGGCGTGCCTGCACTTTTCGTGCTCGCGACAGGGGTGGATGTCACCCTCTGCTCCGTCACTTTCACTATAGTGGCCTTCCTCTGCACCGTGAAATGGCTCGAGTTTGGATCCATGGACTGGGGGGTTGGGGGCGGAGAACCAGACAGGGAAGAGCGGCTGGAGCAGGGCAGACTGGCAGATCGGCTCACTTTCCTGGAGGATATGGTGATGGAGGAGAAGCCTTTGGCTTTGTTCTGAGGGATGAGTGTGGTCGCAGCAGAGCTCGTCTGGATGTGAGCGGGCTGGGAGCTGCTGTTTGTTCTGAGCAGCGGGGCCGTCGCCCTTATTGGCTGAACACTGTTCGTCCTATGCAAATAAGTATGGGGCTTGTACGTCTCTGCGCTGTTTGTCCCTTGCGTCGGAGTTTGAGGTCTGCTGGGTTCAGTAGAAGTGGCCCGATGCAGAGGAGCATACTTGAGGGTCTGTACGCTTGTTGTTTTTATAGGAGGGGACTTCCCGTTGGGATCTGAGCCGGTCCCTGAGGGGAGCTCGATGGACCGGCTGCATCCAGGGAAAGCTGACGCCCTGACAGTATTCCAGCCTCGTCTCAGAGCCTGCCAGCCCAGCGGCCGGCTCCCTTCGTTAGCCGGACAGCTCTGTTTCTCTGGCACCTATAGCATGTGGATGAAAGGATTAAATCAGACAAAAAAAAAAACCCAAGCCCATTATCTCATGCTAAATGGCTCGACAAATCAACACAATAAAAACCTCCATTTGTCAATTTGCGTTGCTGTTTGTGAGTTGCAAATACAGAAGAGGCCAAGCCTCATGAGATATTGACAAATGACGTCTCTCTAAGGCAACATTTCAGCGGCGGGTCAGCTGTCTTTCCTGGGGGCTTTGCTGTTTGTTCTTTAGTCAGATGACTCTCCCCATGCTTGACACAGTGACTGCCCCAGTAGCAAAAGAAGTAGCAGCAGGCAAAGCTTGCACACAGCGTGACTTATCCCTCACAGAATAACAATGAGACTCTATGCCTGCAAAGATAACAGCAAAGATCCTGGGTCCTGGGGCGAAAGGATTCTGATGGTGTTTATGGATAAACACAGTTTCGCCCCTGTTGTAGTAGCCAGCAGGGTTCCGAGTGTGACCCCCCTGCAACCACCCCCACCAATACCTCAATTTATCAAAGTTGCATAAACCATCCCAGCAATCAATCATCTGGAAGCAGAGTATGAGATCTGGGTATTTAAAGGTTGCGTATGAGAAAGTGTTTATGTCACAGCTCTGGCCGGAAACAACTTCAGGTCTGAAACCAGCACAAGTAGCAAGAATTCCAACTGTAAACCACTCATGGAGTATTTGCATTAATTTGCCCTTTGAATGGCAATTAGTGAAAATCAAGGCGGCAGGTCTATATAGTATAAAGTTACCTGTTTGATAACAGGAGAGCTCTGATCAGCCGTCCGCTGCGACGTCCTCACCCCTAAAGTCCTCGGACTGGCATGAGTTCCCTCTACCTCTGCATCTGGGAATCAGGGCAAAACAAATGAGCCACTGTCACATTTCCAACAAGACACGCACACGCAGTCATCCCTCAGACTGTATGACATTGTTGACACTGTCAATAATAGACGCTGGCAGAGTAAAGTGAGTCCAGCACCAACAGCCCCACCCCCACCCCCCCACCATCTCAGAGCCACTTCTCTGGAGACGGGGGCGACTCGTCTGCTTCTCAGCCCTGACTGATGCTCAGCCCCCCCACCCCCCAACCTGACTGTCTGGCTGCATTTCCACCTGCTCTTGTTACCATGGCGACGGGCTCCCTTTTTTTTTTTTTGGGATGCGGTGCAGATAATCCATTCTTTTTTTTTTTGTTTTTAAGGGACACAACAAGGGATGAGGCAAAAATTGCACCACTCTGTAAATGTGATTACAGATGTAAAAAAACAAAAAAGAAAGTGTCTGTCTTCACCATGTGGCTCATCTCGATCCTGTGGGCCTCTCTCCTTACCGCCACTGGCTGAGCAGGACATGGTAATAACAGCTGAACTAAATATCCAAGAGGAAAGTAAAGAAGCGAGGCTACATGGCAAACCCCTTCTCATGTCCCCACCCAGCCACTTAATTCCTCATCCTCACAACCTTTATCTAAATAAGCAAGTGTGAGCAGAGTGAAAATTGGCCAGCGCGTTGGAACACAAAGGCCCTCGGTGCCAGTTTAATTATCCTCTCCTCCTATTTTAAGTTTGTTAAATTTGCCTTTTATGGAGGGGGAGAGGCCACAGAGTCTCTGTGATGAAACCACACGTCTGATTAAAACTACTTTCACGAGGATTGTCAGCAATAACCAAGAGAAGAGAAAGAAAGAAAAAGAGTGAGGATGGGGGGGGGGGGGGGGGGGGGAGTTTTTGGGGGGGTGTAATTTGTTCGCTGGAGTGTAACTGAGTCAATTGTGGCCGTTGGAATATGTGAAAGTTTCATTTGGTTGCAGATGCTGATGGCTGAGCAACAGCCACTCTCATCAAAACAAGATTCTCGAAGCAGAAGGGTTTTCTGTTGCCTGTTGATGTTTTTTCTTTTTTAGCTAATTGCAGGGATTTTCAGCCGTGGTGTTTACATGCACCTGCAGAGCATCATTATTCACTGTGAGGTATCTGGAAGTATTAATATTCATCACACATCTGAATGACTAGAGAGAGGGAGAGAGATTTATAATTGAGATTATGCGTCAAATGCGAAGCCAAAGATGCTTTAATATCAATTATTCATCGATATGTGAAGGGTGAACAGACGTTTTGAGTTATGGCTCATAAGGATTGGAAGAAAACAGTCTTACCTAAAATAAAGACTCTGGAGAGGAGGTGAATAATAAGTGATAGTTGTCTAACTGATTATTGGTGACACTATCACACCGCAGTCTACATGTGTACTTCAAACTGCAGCTTCTTAAAAACATTTTCTATCAAAGTTTCTTGCCACCGCGGACAGATTGCTTTGATTTCTGCGAGCTGCCGGAGCCTTGCCAGGAAGATCTATGTATAAACAAGGACAAGGCTCAAAGATCAAGCCTCCGATCAAACCCGGGGAGTGTGCGGCTGCTGTGTGCAAACCTTCTCCAATCAGTCTGCATCTTTTCCCTCATGCTCTTCCTCCCGCTGTTTTCGCTTTCTGTCAGCGTCTCAGGCCTAATGGAGCCCATTTCCTCAACCTGCAATCCTGCCAGAATACCATGGCACGACGGTTGGGATCGGTTGTACTTGAAATTGACTTTGTTTAGTGATTACGAGGTGATTATCCAGACAGTTGGTGTGAAGCATCTGAAAGAGGGCGATGCTGCGGCGAGGAGCGGATTAGAGGCAGGTAAACCATGTGGCAAGTCAGCCCTGAAATAGGCTCCTGTTCCTCCTCGAGCCAACCTGGCCCCTTCAGTTACCACGCGGCCATATTTGTTCTACTACTCAGCGTCGAGGGCACTGCAGCCTTAGTGTTTTCCTGCAAAGTAATTTAAATTTAGGTTTGTATGTCTTTAAGGGAGTTTTTTTTTTATTCTAATTATCACAGTTGCATGTTATATGCTGACAGCATGAGGGCATTTTCAGTTTAAAACCCAGGGCTTAGCCAGGCAGCTGTAAAGCGACAGAGCCCACAGTACTTACCTTGCACCTTGGAGGAAGTTCGGCTCTTCTGAAATGTTGGAGTGATGGCTTGTTTCAGTTTCACCTGTAGAAAATAGAAAGGGAATTAATAAAGGATCAATCTTTACCCGGGTGTCTGAATTTTCCTTTGTAGAACTTATGAGGATAATTTTTTGTTTTGGAAAAGGCTGCGTCACCCTCTTCCCAAAAATGTCAATTTTTTGCAGAACCCTTCCTCTGAATTTCTTGGAACAAACAATCAATCCATTAGCTGAAGTTACCGTGGTGAAAATCCAAAGCAAATCTCAATGCATTTTCAGAGTCACAAGGGACGGGGTGTGTGTGCCTTGTACATCCTTGTACAGTACAGCACCGGATTTTTTTCTATTTTTGAAGTAATATTTTCAGTAATACACCCATCGAGTTTTGTCTGTATGTTCCTCTCAGGGCACAAACTCAATCTCTGCCGCCATTGCTTCAAATGAGTTGTAAACCTTTTCTCGAGAATGTGTGGGGTTCCTGCAGAGTAAGCTGTTTTTAAGGATGCCAGAGCTCCCTCGGTAACTACAAATGGCTCTCCGTGGCACTGTGTGTTGTAGTCTGACACCATATGCACCATCACTTCGATCACATAGTGCTTTTATTACAAACTCGCAGAGCTTACGCTGTGTCAATAACTTTAAAGGATCACAACTGCACAGCCTGAGAGGATGCCAGAGCCAAATCCAAGTGAAATCAGGCCACAGTTTTTGCAACGGCCTGTTTTGTAAGGGTGCTACCCTGAGGATCAAACACCAAAGCTGTTTTACAAAGTTTCTACAAGACAAAGTTTATCACAGTTTATCAGAAAAAAAAACACTCTCTGTTAAGAAACCCTGTGAACATATGCTCAGGATTTGCCAGACAGCGTGTGTTTTACCTGGCCAGCAGCAGGGTCCAAAAGCTGATTTTGGTTTTGGCAAGCATCAGCCACCATCATCACTCTTCTTTGGATTGGCAGCCACCCAATTTTGACTGGAGCAACACAGCTGAGCTGAGCCTGCTCCTTCCTCGGGGCCTGCGTGATATGAACTCTCTCGCAGCTTCCCCTGCGCTCGGAAGACGAAGGGAAGACACCAGTTCGGAGGGACTCCTGGCTCCCCAGTGAGCTCTCACACCAACTGGGACTCCCGCATGAAGACGAGGCCCTGCTGTAGGATGGAGCCCCCCAAGGGCTCCAGGTACGTCCTGCTTGCTCTCTGTCGGGCGTTGCCATGGACGTAGTCCGAGCGTTGAAAGCTGCAATGTGATCTTGAACTGGCACTCTGGGGGGGTCGCTCTGCATCCTCTGGAGGTGCTCCAGCCAGCCGTCCAGCTGGCCTCCTTCGATGGCACTCTGGGGCCGCCGACGTGTACATGGAGGCTGAGAAGCGTGGGGCGAGTACTCCCCCTCTGATATCAAGCTCTCCCAGCAGGACTCATCTCCTGACTTCCTGCAGCCCGGCGCTCTTCGTAGGTGGGCAGATGGCCTCCGGAGAGACATCCCTCTGGAGCTCAGATAACTACTCGCGGCTCTCAAGTTTCAGCGCTCAATAAAAGCTCTTTACAGTGGAGGTATTAATGAGAATCCCCCGGGCTCAACTGGACTCCTTACTATCAGGCATGCCAGAAGTGCACTGTGAGGAATTGGTAGCAACAATAGTGCTGGAGCTCATCTTTGTTTCGGATCTGTTTGGGTATCAGAGCAGAGTTTTGAAATAATTAGAAAAATACATGAAGAGATATGACTGAAAATTATCATCAGCCTCAGGAAACAAGGATTTACTGCTTGTATCAATCCATAATGCTGCTGATATCACTTACCAGTTTCTTGCCAAATCCTCCTTTTCCAATTGCTTCCAACTCTCCTGAGTCCTTGGTGCGAGGGAAGGAAATGCTCTCTGTCTTGATAGAAACTAGGTGCTGGTGAGTGCTGTCTCCAGTCAGGCATGTAGCAGTGTGAGGATGCTTTGGCGAACAAAAGAGTTACTGAGTGAAAAGGGCTGAACTTCCAATACGGGGAGGGGGGGGACACTTGTTGATGTAATGCCTGATGTAACATTTAAACAAAGTACGCTATTAATATTCATCACTTTATATATTAAAACATTCAATTTAAGAGGAGACGAATGCCTCTGACACTCAGGCATCCTAAAAATGACAGTGTGTCATTTTTAGGATTATCTATGTTAGTCCATGACTTACTTGCTACTTCAGATATCGCCTTTGTTGAACACCCCCGTTTCTGCTCCTCCTTGCGATCTCGTGGCTTGTGGCTGATGATGAGGTTCTCTCTTCCAGCCATGTGACTTAGCCATGGGCCAGTGTCCTCTTAGTTAAGTAACTGTGACCCACATGATGTCCCACAATGCGTGAGCGAAGGCAAGACAGAAGATATTCTCTCCAAGCTCATGCTTCAGATTTTATTTAGAGGCGGTTGCAAATCAACGAAAAAAGAATTGGCAGCAGCTTTTAAGTGTAATGAATTTCAGTGTTTCCCGAAGGAACAGTGCCAATATTCTCCTCTATGCAGCTTCACTCATTTTGTGAATGTCTTGTTTCTTCAACATACATGACACCTTATCAAGTTGAAGAGCTATTTGCAGATGCATTACACAGTGATTAATTAGCAACCTTTCTAAAAAAATCTGTGATGCCCGGGAGATAATGTCAAAATAAAACAGAAAACTCATTTAAAAGTGAGGCTCAAAACAACTAGCATCATTAGTGGTAATTTGAAAGCAGCAGCGCCCTCTAGTGGCGAGGTTTCAGCACGACGAGTGGGAGGGGTGAGAGCATGAAAGGGCATGGGGTCATAAGTTTGAGAGACTTCTCGACTCCTCTCAAATGTGGGATGCAGAAACAGGGTATATGTAACATGAAAGAAAAGATGAATACATATGAGCTGATTAAAGACAGTGTCCCCCAGGTATGTCTTTTATTAACCACCTGCAGCTCTGAGGAATGGCGCCTGTTATTTCACTGCAGCACTTCTCAGGGTAATTGGCTAAGTTAAGCTGCAACAGCCGCATCATTAGGCTGGAAGGAAGTGCACGTAGAGGTCTGGGGTCTGAGCCTGTGGCCAGTGGCCAATTGCTCATGGCAGGTTTTTGTGTGTTAAGTATCGCAAGTATTATATTGTTTGGACACAGAGAAATCAAGGAACAGAATAAACAGAATTTTAAAAAGACATAAAATGAAAATTAGAACATAGAGTAACAGCAGTGATTTATAACAATACTTAAATAATAATTCAAATAAATAAATAAGTCAAAAAGTCAAAGATAATCACATAATAATTAATATAATGTGATGGTGTATGATTGTTGAATAAAATAAAATAAATTCAAGGCAGATAAAAAAAAAAAGTTTGGACTTAAGTATGCTGCCAGCAGTTTTGTTTCTCTCTTTCTATGTGCATATTTCATGACTTCATTTTTTAAATTTAAAACTTACTGCGTGTTTATTATTAAATATTATTAAGTGTTGCGCCTCAGTTCACAAATTTAACTTAGATAATGTCCCTGAGCGGTCGAAACGCTGTTGTATATTCATTTAAACTTTTTTTTTTTTTTTTTAAATAACCAACAATAAAACTTCTTTCCTCTCTGCATGTGTGTGTGCGCGTGCGTGAGTGAGTGAGCGAGTGAGGCTGAATAAAAACTTGCGTCCCCTTCCTCCCCCTTGCGGAGCGTCCTGTCACTGGAGGAAAATGGCTGCCCGGGGTTGCTCCTCCAAGCTCAGAGAAAAGTGAGAAAACGAGAGAAAGGGAGCGAGTGGACATATCCGCGGCGAGGGGCCACATCTGGACCTGTTGCTCACGGGGGACACGGAGGAAGCCTCGACGCGGAGGATGTCTCGCTGGGTGCCCACGAAGAAGGAGAAGTACGGCGTCGGTACGTGAGAAAACTTCCACGCTCCATCGTTAGCTCGTAGCTCCGAGGCGGAACAAGTTTGGGAAGAAGCTGCTGCTGCAGCTGTTGTTACAGGAGGAGGAGGAGGAGGAGGAGAAGAAGAGGGAGAGCGGCTGAATGTGGAGGTGAATCCTCCCGTGGAGAGGAGCGGGTGTTAATCGGCAACGTGGCTCGTTTGCATGAAACACAAATCAAGGAATGTCAGTCTTTTGTGAGGAAGAGGAGTGTGTGTGTGTGTGTGTGTGTGTGTGTGGGAATAGAGGCGCGCCTAGTCGCTTCCTGTGTTCCGAGGCCTCCGCTGCAGCCTGGAGCTTGTGAGGGTTTACTTTGTCTCTCGGGGGTTTCTAAAGTTTGTTTGTTATGATGCGACTCAGTTGTTCCAACTTTCCCACAAGAGTTTGGAACCGGTCCTCCTCACCTGAGAGGGCCGCGTCCCGTTTAGCTCTCTGGAGACCTTCCATCGGGAGTCACTTCACAATAAGAGCATCTGTGGATACAATAACTTTTTTTATTCTGAAGGGTTTCGGTGGAACAATGAATTGATAATTCTAAGTATAAGTGTTCGTGTTTCTTTTACATTTGACCCACGCACTGTTTACATTTAATTCCTTAAAAGATCAGGACCAACCTTTGCTTCACCACAGTGAAGTGAACCAGTCAGACCAATGTACTGTGTATAAATAGCCTGTTCTGTTTTCAAAACATGAAAACACAACAAACGTATGTATTTGTAATTGAAAGGGGGAATGGCAAAAACACTTAGGATTTATTTTATAACCTGCATCTTGTTGTGGAAGTGAGGAACAACTCATTGGGACGTTACTGTCCCCCTCTCTATCTCTGAGACATGTCTAATTATATTAACCTAATTGGTGGTATTTTAGAAGACACATGGATTGAGGGACTCTTTCTTAAAAAAACAAAACAAAAAAAACAAACCGAGCTCCTCATCAACAGCTTGCCTCTGCTCAGCCGGTGATGTTGCGAAACCCATGTTGTCTAGAATAATATGGTTTCACCCTCACAACAACACACAGTTACTTTTTGATGTGTGTAATGCAGATCGCCGCGTGTGTACTCCCTTTTATCTCCCGCCATTAGAGAGGCCGAGGGCTCGGTGTGCAGGAGGCTGTGGCTGACTGATGGATGAATTCAGCAGGTTTTCACCAAAGTCTGATTGCACTGTCTCAGACTCCAGCTTCCAAATGAGCTCTGTTGTTTTCAGCTCAGCCCAGTCCATGTAATAGATGAGGCGCTGGTTCCTTTGTGTCTCTTCAGCAGATATGGCTTGCTGGGTTTCACACTGGTGTGTGTGTGTGTGTGTGTGCGCTGTACAGTATTCTGATGCTAATGATTGCCTCGCGATACACTCAAATATCCATGAGAGCTCAAAAGTCGAGGTTCTTCAGAGAAAAAATGCTCATGGGAATCCCTGAATACAAGAGTGGATGAGTCGTTAGTAGAAAAGAGGGGTAGCTGCCACATTCCTGCTACTGGAGCACAGGTCCGTTGCACTTTTAATGCTGCATGTGTTGACCAAGTCACACTAATGAGCTCTCTGTGAGACCTCTTATTCTGCCAGCACTCGCTCTGGACCGATTTCTGTTCCAGCAAAACTTTTGTCATATCATTTACGACTCTCATAATGGTCCCCTGGCGGTATCACTGAATATAGGAAAGCCATCTCTTGTAGTCTATTCACAGCAGCATTATTAATACATGCTACTGTCTTCTGACAGTTGCGGTAATGCGACTGTGAACGCTGGAGTTTTATTCTGGTGTCTTTGCTGTGCTGCCGTGTTAGCCGTGTTAGCCTTAGGTTTTACACTCTTATGTTGACAGTGGATTGGCTACGGCAAGATCAGGCAAGGTATTCCCGTGAACCAGCCAGTTTGTTGAAGTTTGAGTTGGCCAACATTAAAAGTCATAAATCAATACTCTGACAGAAGTCTGTAATTCCAGTTACGTTTAATTATTGCAGATTTGTTTTTCTAAAATATATTTAGCCTCTAATACGTTTCCTTTTAATCAAGGTTTGCTTGCAACATCATTATTTAATATTCACTTATGCCTGATCTATTGGTATCAGTGTTTTGTACTCCCTAATATTTGTAGCAGCAGCTTTCTCTGGGGGTTAAAGAGCATTTAGAGCAATTGTCTGTGGCCTCCCCCAGCTACAACTTTGCTTTTTTGGGCGTTGTCCTGTCTTTGCCGCTCCGATGCACCTGTTGTCATTTTCATTTGCAACAAAGCAGGTGAAGTTGATCCCCTATGACTTGTGCCGCATGAATGTACAGATTGATATCTCTGGATTTTACCTGGCTTGGTGTTACATGTGACGATGAAGCGTTATATAAAGGGTGTATTCCAAAATACTACAGTGTTTATTTTGGAAACACAATTTTAATGCTCTTGTGATCTGTGTCCCCTCTGAGGCAACAATCTATTGTTTCTGAGGATGTCTGTTACCATGAGGCATTAAGCCTCACTTCCTGTGCCAGACAATGTCCCCAGTTCCCCTGGTATGTTTCTTGATTTAACTCAGCTGATGTGCTTTATTCGCTGAATGCATCCACATTCATGAGGCAATCGCATACACAGAAATGCAACTGTTTACACATTTCAAATGAAAGTCAAGATATTTGAGCCCTGGGAGCCTGAATTCATTCTTTGACCCCTTCTCATATTGAACAGAAGGACAGAATTTGTCAAAGAAAAGGTAAAATCATGTCACTCATGACCTGAAGCTAGTTTCTGTTCACTGTTCTTTTCTTGTCAAATACCATATGTCTGGCATAAATCAAAGGGATCATTGCTTTGAAACTCTGATTCTTCTTGTGGCATCTCAAAAACGATTTAACGGGGCCTCCGGGAAATGTTTTGTTTTTTTTAAGCTATCTCCAGGTCCTGTGATGAAGTCACCAGGGATGAATTTTGATGCTCATTTTCAAGTGTTGTCTCATCGATTCTGTTTCTCTGAGATACTGTTGTTCCTTCATGACTTCAGAGGGTTGCGGTTCTAGAAACCAAACCAGGAAACACAAAGCAACAGGATGATTTACTGGATCCACACGTTGCCGTTGAGATGGAGGCACAACGTTTCCTTTCAGAGCCTCTGCGTCATGAGAAATGTTTTCCACCCCTTGATGATCTTTCCCTAAGTAATCTCACATAATGCTAGCCCACAAAAGAAAATACTATGATTTTGCAAAATGCAGTTAGATAATATCCACTCTTTTACCTCCAGCTTGCAGTCGCAGGTTTGGCCAACTCGTAAATTGCTTCCTGTTGGTCAGATCTCAGACTGGCAGCAAATCTGAACAGCCACCATGTTCTCCCTCACTTTAAAGGTAACCCTGTGGCCATTAAATCATATTTCTAAACGTGTGTGTGGCAGGACATCAGGCCTGACAACCCCAGACTGCTCCCATTTGGAACAGGTTAGCGGTGAGTGACACATTGGGAGCAGAAAATACAGTCGCAGTTGCTCTGTCTCGTCACTGAGGCCATAAGTAATTTGTTAAGCCCCCGCCCTGCACCCGAGAAAACCATCTCCTACTCACAGTTGCTGTACGCTAACAAATGTGGTTGCAATTAAAACACAGTCTCGGCTACATATAAATTCTTACCATATGTTTTAAATTCGCCACCACGTATTTTAACAATCTGTAAAACTATCTGGTGTGAAATATGGCAGAAGGAAATTTGAGTTGCTCCTTTTTGTTGCCTTAATGTTTTTATTTTCATTATCTTTCCTTCAGATAACGCCTTGTCTCAGGGGTTATTTTGAATAGCTGCGAAAAGGAAGTTTGAGAGCCAATTTATCTTTTCCTAGATGTTCAAGAGGTTTGACCGTTGGGGGAAGCTGGCTTGCCAAAACTGGGGACAGGATGTTTTTACTGGATTGAAATCAGATGACATTGAGTAATATACAAATAATAATAGTACAAATCAAAGTTATCATCAATCAACCAATTCAAATATTTGCACCTGAACGTTTTATATATTAGACATTACTTTATTCTTATTTAATTGTCCTACTCATTAGACAGCATCACATTGTCTGGAACAAAAGTTTGGCAGTCATCCTCCTTCTCTGTTTCTGTAGGTCAGAACAACTTTGAAAGGGAATTATATATTAACTATGGGCTGCGCTGCCTGGTGAGGCAATTCTAATAGCGCAGCTCCCAGTGGCTTGCTGTGAGATGGTGGCTAAGACATATGACAGCTGGCTTCTTTAATCAGTCCATAGCTAAGTGGCTCCACACCGTTCGCCACGGAGACAAAGTTGGAACACGTCTACCTCTTGTTTTAAATGTTGCCTCTGTTGAACAAGTTCTTCTTTTATATCTACAGGTTAAATATTTGATGTGTCTCTAGACTAGGATACATCCAGCTGTTAAGTACGTAGTAAAAGTATATATTTTCAATGCATGGTAAATACAATGAGCCGTGATGTTTCTTCTGGGCAGATTGTCAAATGAAGTGGGACATGCAGTAGAAAGGACACACACACACACACACCTTTGTCAAAGACATGATGTGCATGTGTGACTGATGTGGGTCGCCCCTATTGCTCGGCTACCCAGGCTGGCGTTCTTCAACACCCTCAGTATTGATCGGGACCCGTCCAGCAGCTTGTGCATTGTCTGAAAGGAGTCCTGCTGTGCCGCTTATGCTACGTTGACAGATGGCTAATGGTGTGGAGCATGTCAATGTGAATCAAAGGTTCAAAACCATTGCACTTTATCTGAGCACTCGTCTTTGAAACTGCTGTTTTATGTCTTGTCTATTAAATAATGGTTCCTGTGCACAGATCATTTCACTGGTTTACAGCTTTAATGACAAAGCAACTTAACTCAGTGGTTTGCTAAGCGTGTATCTGTGGACCGCATTCACCCATTAAACGCAACACATTGTGTAGTTTAGCCCCTTTGACCAACACATTTTATTCATTCAATATGTGGTAGTTGTCAGATTGGCCATTAAAGTGCTCCAGCAACACTATAGACTCCTGTACAAGAATTTATAGTGGAGCTCGTTCCAATCACTGTCACTGTCCTCTAACTCATTTGTATTTATGCAGGTTGTGCACAGGGACATTGCATACTAATGCAACACAGAGAATAGCCAAACATTCCTCACATTTCTTCCTTCCCCTTGATCACTATTGGTCTGTTTTTTTTTTTTTTTATTTGTTTGCAATATATAAATATATTGTTAAATGTGACACTTTTGAGACACTGCTTTCTTGATCATTGGAGACACAAGCTAAAGACGGGATAAAGGACAATTGCTTCGTGGACACAAAGTTTAATGAAAGAATTGACAGTGAAGACAAGGCTGCCAACTCGGTCTGTATCGAGCTTTCTTAACAACCCTCTGCTCCGCTGGCTGCTTTGGCCGAGGCTTTATTCGTGCTGTGTAGTGATGAGCTTGCAGCTGAGCTGAGGCAGTGCCAGGCTGCTCGTGGGTGAGCTCACACTGGATGACCTGTCTAACTGCGTGGGTCAAGCATGGGCTAAAGGAACCAGAGTTCCTTCTCAACTACCGCAGAAGACAGAATCCAGCTCTGAGCTGTTGGCAGGTTTCACCTGGGGTGCAGGCATAATTTCTGAGTGCCCATGGCATCAACATGAAAACTTTTATTACCGTCTCATGAGGCTGAGCACATTCTCCACTCAACATGTTTATTTTTCCTAAGCAAACGTCCCCGGAGTTATGTTCTGCAGTTGTTACTCTGTTTGTTTTTTAGTCTTTTAATCCGAAATGCTTTGATTCATGCAAAGCAGAAAAAAACATTGGAGCTCAGAATCTCTGAGGATATTCAGGTTATAAAAATGTCAGTATTAATATCAGCTGCAGTCCATATTAATGTTGGCTTTGTCATCTGTAAAGGTCTCCTGGGTTTTTTCTGGGGGGGGTGCTTGTAATGGAGGTGTCAGTCACTGCACATGGGCTTGGTATTGCCACACGCAGCTAGAGACTCCCTTTCAATAGCCTGGCATTTGATGAAATGGCTGATTGTTGTGTATGTGCGTGTGTGGGCCTAAATACTTGTTAAAGTCAGAGCCTTGCAGCTTCAATGTTGGTGGACCCTGGAGGCAGTTTTGGATTTCAGTGAGTGGCAGCTCTACTCTGTGACTGACCTTTAGGGATTTAGATGAAGTTGTCTCACCACTGTAGCTTACTCTTCTGTCTCTTCTTGTTAAAAAAGAACACAGAGATTGTGGAGACATGAAATTAATTTCAGTCTGGCCTTTTATATATTAAACCTGAACCATTTCTCCGAATGTCTGCAATATCAGGATTGTTATCCCACATTCTTATGTTTTATTTTGACAACAGGTGTTCTTGATCATGATTGTGCCACACTCGGGTTGAAGACTGGATGACTGAATGGACTGAAAATTAAGATGGACAACTAATTAATTCCTGCCTCTTTCAAGAAATGAAGCCAACACATCCCGAGTACATACACTAACATTTTGCATCATTGGTGCCAGAGTCTGCGCAGTAGTGTTTGGGGTTGTGCACCTGAGGAGTTGGGGTATTGCACTTAAAGATATGGAGGCTAAATTTGCAGTTTCCTGTGTTGGTTTCATAATGTTTACACCCACCAACTCTTTACAAATGAAACCACTTTGGCAAGAGCTCATCTGAGTGCTAGTAGTTTGATGAATTGTCCTGAAGTGGCTCCAGTGATTATAATAATAAATTGATAAAGTGACAGTTTGTGGATTCTGCATTTTATTCTAGATATGGACCATGATTCAGGCCTACGTATATATTAATTGTTAGTTGTACATGTACACATTTGACTATCAGAACTGCGCAGTCATGCTTTTTGTGCATGTCAGAAGTTAAAAATATCTTTCTGGTTCTTGCATCTTGACAGTTATTTGTGAAACCACAAGCTCAACCTCTGAGAAGTCGTGAAACCCATTGAGCTACTGATAGAAGAAGAAAAAAAAAACAAGGCTCAGAAACATGTCAACAGAAAAACACACTAGTAGATGGATGGGTTGTGCTGCAATTATATAATGGTTTCAGAGAGCTCTTGCGTCGCCTGTGTGAGGTTATTCAATTAATCAGTTGATAGGGTTAAAAATAAAAACATATTCTGAATGCATGTCTTTCATGTTGTGTTTCAATAGTAATATATTGTTAGAATTTTGCTCCACTTGCAGCGTGAGGAGCTGATACCACCTGATGGAGGTCAAGTGCTTCAGCATCAGTCAAGTCACTTGTCTAACAAAGGGCCATCAAGAAGTAAACTTTGCTGAGTCAATTGTTGGGATTCTTCAAATATTTGAAGCTAATTATACTCATCAGCATTCGTATCACAGTCATGTAACACCTGAGGGAATAATAAGCTGCACTTGGCTGTGGAGAAGGTTAACATTTCCACACGCTGTGTATTGGTGTATCGACAGAACAAAAACGTAACCCTGTGACCTGTTGAATAACAGATGCAAGCACTAATTACATCACTGGGGTTGACATCAGAATAAAAGGTCAATCCTGTCCCCAGCCATATTATTTTTAAGATTTGCTTTGAATCTCCGCCTGCTGGATTACATGAGAAAGTGTAGCCAGGGCCTCGGTTCACTCTATGGGCTCATGAGACGTGTGTGCAAGGTGTAGACAGGTTTTCTCTGCAGAGCCAGTGGAGATGCTTGTACACCCCCCCCCTTACTCCAGAGACCACTGTGTGAGGAGATCTCTGTGAACAGCTTTGCTCAGTGCTGTGTAATAAGCTGGGTTCTGCCCTCTCTCCCTCTTGTATTGAGAAGATGATTTTCAATTAAAGCAATAACGTGGCTCTGCAGAGGCGATGGAAGCTGAGTTATCCGCCTGCGTTAGATTGCACCCCAAGGCCTGTATTGGACCTGAGCACATGGCAGGAAGTTCTGCCAAAACGTATTACTGCTGTTGGCATCCAGAGCTGGTTTGTTGATTATTCTGCTTGTTCCTTCAGCTTACTTGCTTCTCAAAACCTGTTGCTATTATACTTTGGCACTTTTCTGTTTCTTTGTGCCTTTTTTAAATTTTAAATGAGTTATTGTTCACCTTCCTGCAGCAGTATTTCTGTCTGGTTGACTGGAAGGCCACAAGGCCCCGCTCATCTATTGTGATACAGTAATATCTCAAGTGGCACTTCCTGCACGTCTCCAGCGAGACGAAGGAGAAATCTGGTCCTGCGAATTGAGAAAGAGAGACCTGGGGTTTTCCTCTCTCACGGCGCAGCTGCTTCTGTCGTATTAATTTCAGGTTAATTACAGGAGCATTATCTGCACTTTCCAGCTGCAGATAAAGCTAAAAGGCTGTTGTATATAATTGGTTTAAGAGGAAAGAGGGTGATTTTGTTGCTTTTTCACAATCCCGGGTTCACTGTCAGTGTCTGCCACTAAATAAGAACCATCAGGCTCCCGTCTGAACGGCTAAACCTCTGAGTAAACCCTATTAGACAGGGACTTTAAATTAATTATCATGTTTTCGCTGCCATGTGCGTCACAGACAAAGCTCTTTCTCCATCTGAATGTGACAAACATGCCGGATCGCACATTCTCGTCTTTGACTGTGCATGCCTCTTGACACATATGTGATGGGATGTATTGCAATACATCAGCAAACCCCAGCGTACGTCCCTGTGTACTTACATAACGTACTCAGGAGCGCTGACTTCCTTTCCTGCTTGAAATGGTTTCTATTTTTCAAGAGCAGAAAATAATGAATGAAAGGAGGGATTATTCTAATTTCTTCTCTTTGAACTGCACATGGACTAAAAGAGGAGCCTTATAAATTCTGAGTCATAGCCTACAAGCTTGATTACTCCCAGCATTATTTATATTACTGATACTTTTCTTTTCACCTGTAGTCTTGCCAACTGTCGTGCTACAGGGACATCGTAGTGTTGTTTATGAGAGCATTTATTCATACAGTTAGCCTCTGCTAATGGGCTTTGTACTCACATTCAAATGAGGAATTGGCAGCGTTGACACAGGCATAAGCCTGTGTGATGACCACACCAAGATGAGTTTGTGTGGTCTCGGTTCAGACCTGTCCTCGACAGAGTTTTGTAGCCTGTCCAGTGTTGGGACTGGACAGGTCACTTGTCGTCTACCTGCTTTGAGACATTGCAGGATTTTCTGGCAGGAGATGCCTCATGCTCCACTCTGCCTTCCCCTCCTGGAGAATCCTCCTGTCAGGGATTTCCTGGCTGGCTGTCTGTGTGCGGGCTTGCAGCCTACTGGAGAATTCATACAAAACATCAAGAGGCTCAGTGTCTTTCCTGCTTTCAGTTTCTACACACTTGCCATTCCTCCCTCTTCCCCACCCTCTCCTTTACCAACGTTCAGTTTTCCCATCTGAGTGTAATGATATGTTGTACTCAGTGTGAATTAATGCAGATTATTACTGTGTCTAAAGTGTAGAATTACAATCAGTGCAGTGTTTAGATGAGCCTGCTTATAATTGTGGAGAGGGCGTAGACGTGCGCTGGCTAAGTGGAAAAGTCTGTAATCAGATTCCTCACTTGTTTCCTCTGATGATAATGTTCCCAGAGTTTGCACAACCTTATGCAAGAGGTTACGAACGGTAATGAAATCTCAGCGTATAATGCTGCTGTTTATCCTGTTTCCATGCCACACTCCAGGAAGAATGGTCCACTTATTCCTCCTTTTTGTCTTCATCCTCTGATGGATTTTGTGTCCCTCACTGGTCCATAATTGACATCATTTTAGTCTTGGGTATGCAGATTCAGGCTTATGAGTCATCAGCACTGTCACCTTGCGTGTCAGGGTTGTGTTTGATGCTTGTCATCCAGTCAGCATCTTCACGAGTTGGCAGGATTTCTTATTTTTCTGTCGTAATGGCACCTCTCGCCCGGGGACAATCGCTGCTCGTCTCTGAGCTCCCATTAGTTTGACAAGAAACCCCGTCTTATTGGCAGTAGTCACAGAGGCAGTTTTCTTTTTCAGTTCCTGATGAAATATGAAGCTTTATGTCTTACTCAGAATCTCTCTCTCTCTCTCTCTCTCTCTCTCTCAGCACCTGCCATTTAGATAACCGAATGCCGAATCAGCTGGAACCTTTGGCTCGATGCCAGACAAACACACAGATGCAGTTGTTGACGCCTTTATAGGCTTTTCTGGGCTTCTCTTAATCACAGTTTAATTGAGCGCGTCCTGCTGTACGGCCACTCTGCTGCTCTCTAATGGCGGCCCACAGATTAATCCCACCTCCCCCTTTTGATTGTTTTGTTGCTTTCTCCCCCTGTAGGTAGCCTTTGTGTCTCCGTGTGGTATGACTGAATTCATTTCCTGGGCCCTTTGTTCAGTTGTCAGCCCGTGGCGTGTTCTGGTGGATTCTCTGGGCACGATGGATTGTTCTGGGGATCAGAAATGCATTGTGGACACACACACACACACGTGTATATGCACGTACACTATTATAACAAAACCACGCAGTGGTGAATGAAACGGGCTGCTCGGAGCATTTTAGGCCCTCCACTAACTGGCTAAGCTGCTGGCAGACTCATGAGTTACATGCTGAATATCACACATGGAATTTTTTACAAGGTGTTATTGAGGGTCTAATTAATCGCTGACTGGTTTTCTGCTTTTATGATGTTATTATCTGAGAGACCTTTTCTCAAATTACAAATGCTTTATTCTGTTTATGATTATGTTCTTTAGTTAGTTGTCAACATGAGATCTCAAGAATCCTCTGATGGGAAAATATGGTGCACATGTTCCCTTCAACAGAACATCTCTGGAACACGTGTAGAGAATGTTATTATATCTGGCACAGACATTCAGTGGGGCTCAAGGATGAGCTGATTCAAGTGTGATGGTCACAGGTCAACGTCATGGTGATCTCATATTATTGTCCCACTGCAGAGTGGTAATTCTAGACTTTTCCTTTTCCAGTGATTGACACGTGCCTCTGTATAACTCGCAGTATTTGGCCTTGGTGTCTCATTATTCCAGTGTGACGAGATTGTCTGATATCCTCTGCAGCAGACACACACAATATTCTGTAATCCCTGGAGCCTTTGTGTCTTTTGTAACACAAGTCTCTCCCTGGTCCTTGTCCTCAGTTAAATGATGTGCGTTTTCTTTGAGGAGTCAGTAGTGATGACTGTTATGTGATGTATTCTGCCTGACCATTAGCGGAAATCGCGTAAAAAGAAGAGGTTTGTGGTTTGACTTCACAGACTTCCAGGAAATCTGCTGAAGGACAGTCATGCTATAATTCAGTGTGGGGGAGTAGAATGCTTTAAAAAGTGTTAAAAACAGAAGTGCTTTGTTCCAGATAATTGTCCACAATATCAACTTAAGTGCTCCAGTTAAAAAAAAAAAAAACTGATAGGTAAATGAAGTATAATCAGCTCCCCATGACAGGTGAGCCTGGGAGAAAACGGTGGGTTCAGAATGCTGCAAAGGTTTCTGTGCCCACAGTGAGGCCTCTATGAATTAATCTGTCATTCACCTCTGGAAACCTCTGCTGAAGTGGTCCTGCATTGCCCCAGCAGGACACACACACACACACACGCACTCGTCCTCACTGGCCTCTCAACACAAACACCTCTGTCTTCGCAGCCACTTGTCATGCTGTCGGTGTATAGGTTGTCGAAATGCTTGTTGTGTGAGTGTGAGTGTGCCCTCGTGGCGTTCCTCAATCACAGGTGTCGGCCATGGCTGGTGTGACAGCGACACGTTGTTCACCTTTCGCAGAACGAGGGAGCCAGAGTCAGGATTTTATTGTCGTTCCAGCGTGACCTTGACATGCTGATGTAGCTCTGACGTGAGCGGCGTGATGCTGAATGTGTTGGCCCTAGAATCAGCGGCCACTTTGAGAACAGCCTGCTTTTGCCAAGCAGATAAATGTGTTTGCACCCCATTTGTTTGCCATGTCTGAGACACATTCTGATGAAATGTGGTGGAAACGAAGGCCCAAGGAATGAGTGATTTGTTTTCTGGAGCGTATCCAGTAATGTACTGTAATGGGTTTCATAAGGCCTCTGAGAAGGATGGAGGATTCGTCCACATTAGTCGCTGCTAAATTCGATGAATTACATCCAAGCAAAAGGTTGCATTGCACATGGCAACACACTTTATCCTCTTTCCAACTTTGTTTAACTTGTCAGCGCTCACTTTTGATGCAGTGGAAACAAATATTCTTTTGTAGCACGAACTAGAAAACCAAGCAAGCGCCTTCATGTCAGCGTCTTTTTTTCCAATAACACCTAAGGACACCAGGAAACAACACAATATTCTGTTCCATCTCTTTTGTCTCTTTCCCCCCTGTCTCTTCTCTGCTGCCATTGTTGTTTTGGCATTCTCCCATCAATTTGGGTTCTTTTGCAGTGGGTGACAGAGTGTGTTGATATTACTGCATCAGTGGTGCCGGGCTGAACATTACAGTGTCAGACAGTGTGGGTGGACATCCTGTGGAGGTGTGATGCCTCTACTACACTTTGCAGTGGCACACAATTAGCGCCACAAGGGAGCCAAATGCTTTATTGCCTTTTTCCTCCCCCCTGTAATATCTCCTCCGCTTATATTGTCCTCTGTCATCTCTCCACAGCAATCTATAACTACGATGCCCGGGGAGAGGAGGAGCTGTCGCTGCAGATTGGAGACACAGTGCACATACTCGAGACGTATGAAGGTGAGAACGGGGTTATTGATGACGCGTGTGATCAGAGCTGACATGCCACCATTGAATATAGTTTAACCATCATCAATACAAACCCTCTTGTATTGTCCAATCTTTTTAGTGACGCACCGTAAAGTAATATAATGTAAATGCAGAAGTGACGATGGAGGGGTATTCCTGTAAAACATTAGCAAACCCACACCCATTTACTTGCTTCCTTTATTCTATATTCACAGGAGCTACTTTAATGTTATTCCTTATTCTAAATTACATTTAAAAAACAACTAACTTTGTTAAAAAGTAATGTGTTTTTTCTTGTTGTTGGGAAAATATTCATGGGGAAAAACAACTTCTATGTTTGACTAAATGCTTTTCTCAGATTGGTACAGAGGACACAGGCTGAGGAGAAAGTCCAAAAAGGTGAGTAGCTCATAAAACAACAGGTCAACGCTTTTGTGCTGTGTAATGTTTACTCTTCATAGTCGTACATAACTGTACAGCCATTATTGTGATTCTTTTGTTATCGCTTCCTCTTCCAGGGCGTGTTTCCTGCTTGCTATATTCACCTGAAAGAGGCCACAGTTGAGGGCAGCGGGTCAGTACTTCTTTATTTTTGATTTGATGGAAGCTGTATAACTGTATAACTAATAATTGCCAAAGACATTGAGACTGTAATTTTGAACCTTTATTGTAGCGCCACTATCTGGCCAATAGGGAATAATATTTATAGAGATCATTTTCCAGTTATTAAGCCCAGTTATTAAGTTTCTAGCTCTCATCAAATCCCAAGCCGTAAACAACCAGTCATAATAGAAATGCACAAGAACAATATCAAGTGTTCTACCTCCTCATGATTAGAACCTAAAGCTAAATTGTACGTAGACATCCTTGAATTCATCCTAGAAACTTATGGTTGAGAAATTAATCTGAATTAACTCAAACTCAAACAAGCAGCGTCTTTAATGCAGCAGAAGGAAAATAACTGGGGTCTAAAGATCCACCTGCTCGAGTAAACAGAAGACTTGAGTCTGACAACCTGAGAGGTAGCCAAAGTGTCTGTCGTCACCGAGTATCTGTAACCAGAAAACCAAACAAGAATCTACATCTCAGATGTTTTTATCCTGACAACACATAAGAACACCGGGAACACTGCAGCATTCTTCCTGCCTCTTGTTTTTTGACTCAGAACTACAGAATCACACAGTGTGTTCTACTGCTGCAGGCAAAAGGAGACAGTCATTCCCACTGAGCTGCCCCTGGTCCAGGAAGTTACCACCACGCTGCGGGAGTGGGCCACAATATGGAGGGATCTATACGTGGTAAGCCAGGCTGTCCTCTCCCAGTAATGTTTTTCTATTTAAAATGTTTTTAATATTTTATTTGCCTTGTGTCCATACAGGGCTTGAAAATATGGAACAGCTTTTAAATTCACAAGATTTTGTAAATAACACAGCTGACAGTGTCTAACCAGTGTCTGTGCTGTCCATCAACAGGGGGACAAGCGCGAAATGTTCAACTCTGTCCGCGACATGATCTACGACCTCATCGAATGGCGTTCCCAAATCCTGTCCGGCACCCTCCCACAGGACGAGCTCACAGAGCTCAAACAGAGAGTGACCTCCAAGATAGACTATGGCAACAAGTGAGGATGTGTTCTTTTTGGCGTCCTTCACTCCCCACAGCTTACATCCCTTTATCCCCAGATCTATATGGACAAACGACTCTTGTTGGAATAGGTCAGCAGTCACAGTCAATAGAGAACGACAGGTCATCACTTAGCTTGAGGAAAACTGGAGGGATTTAGCTTCAGCTAACCGTATTGTAGTCCATCAAGAAATGACAGCCCTTGCTGTGTCTGCACTGGCTCTCGCGGATCCGTTGGAATTGGAAAATGTGAAGCTCCATTCCTCTGCTGTGGTGAAACTTAGAACTTTGTCCAGGTAGAGAAATTACTTGAGTCGATGCAGACGCAGAAACGTGGTGATTAACTGCATCGACTGCATGTTGGCAGCACGCTGGTGTCTGGATAAGAAAGAAAGAGTAGTACAAAGTCACAGAGTTCTGAAAGTAAACAATGGAGATTATTTGAGGAGCAAGTGAGGCAATGGGGGGTGGGCTGCTTTTTCTTAGTTCACAAATGCCACTACACACTCAGAGTATGTATCTTTAGTCTTCCTTCTTGTTTCTATGCAAGGTACCTGGATCTGGATCTGGTGGTCAGAGATAAAGATGGAAACATATTGGACCCGGAGATCACCAGCACCATCAGCCTGTTTAGAGCTCACGAGGCCGCCTCCAAACAAATCGAGGACCGGATCCAAGAAGAGAAGGTAAAGATTCAGTAAAAGCGTTCCCCTGCTTCTTATCCAAAACACTCTTCAGCATCAGGCAGCAGCAGTCAGGATGGGTTGATTTGATGTCACACACAAAAAATCGTTCTCTCTGGAGTGGACATTTTGGCTTTTGCCCAGTTTTTAGGGTAGTGCTAATAATGAAGCTGCTCCTGGTTTCAAGAATGCTAGACCACTCCTTCAGCAAACCACCCTGACTCCCTGTGTCTGTCACTCGGTGTATCCGTGGCACCCTCACCTGGATGTCAGCTGGCAGCATGTAGGAGTGCCAACATGCCTAAATGCCCTGCCGTTGCACAGTCTCATCTCCAGAGACCTTTCCATCCGGGGGTCTTCATTGCATATGCATGGGCAATAAGGAAGTGACCAGGTCGGCATGATAAATATTAATGGTGTGGCCCCAGCATATTGCTGAAGGGCAACCCGGGAATCGTGCAATCAGTCCTTTTACTGTAGGCGCTCTCCTGCAGATGAAGTGAGCGTAAAAGCTTATTCACTCCACTAAGAAATGAACTGTGATGGATGATGATGACTTCATGGATAATTGTTAAATTTTGCTCTTTTACAAGAGAGAAAGATGCAGAAGCGGAGGCGGACATTATGTGAACCCACTGGCCATGTCTATGTACATCATCTCATTGTCCACACACTGATGTTGTTGATGAGCTCATTGATCAGGCCTGAATCAGCCTGCAAGTGACAGAAAGCCATGGAAGAAGACTCGGTATTGAACGTGATACCTCTGTTTCTCCCTGGCAGTCTCAGAAGCAGAATATCGATCTGACCAGGCAAGCGAAGTTTGCCTCCACTCCGGCGTTCGCCCTCTTTGTGACTCTGAAGAATGTTGTGTGTAAGATCGGGGAGGATGCAGAGGTTCTCATGTCGCTCTACGACCCCGTGGAGTCCAAGTTTATCAGGTAAACCCTGGGATCTTCCGTCATTTCGTCCTCTCTTTCTACTTTCAAGGAGTGTTTTTCATTGTGAGCCCAAATCGTGCAAACCTCAGACTGTAAATAAAAATGGACGACCTTGCAACTTTGCAGAATTAAAGCCAAACATGCAAGATGAATTTTAGTTGTCAATCAGCGTATGGTGCAAACATACCGACATGCAATGCAGGAACATGACGAGAACGAGCACAGCCTGCTGCTCAGCAATTTACTGCTGTTTTAGGATTGTGTCAGCAAATTTTCATAAAGTAAAACATCTCAGCGGTCCAATGTTGCTTTACATCCAGCATCACTCAAGGATTTTCTTTTCTAGATTAACATTCAGGCAGCAGCTTTTTTTCTCTGATTGCTTTGATTCCCCATATCTGTCCATACCCTGACGGGTTATCTTTTTTCTGTCTTCTCTCCTTCACAGTGAAAACTACCTGGTGAAATGGTCAAGTTCAGGTCTGGTGAAAGACATAGACCAGCTCCACAATCTGCGTGCGGTCTTTACAGTGAGTGTGTGTGCTTGCTTGTGCGTGTGTGAGCGAGCACGCCCGCCCGTGGTCGCGCACTGTTTGTTCAGCCATGTTATGAGGCATGTGGGAGCCTGTTTGCAGAGCCTGTGTTTGTTAAGCTCTCTCCAAAAAGGGCCGGGCTCGCTGTATGTATTTACCAATGCAGTCACCTCTATCTAATGGAACCTCAAGGGCAGAAGGGTCAGTGTGCACCCACTGGGAGCACTTTGCTAGTTTTGGACTGTAGTGTCCACAGGAAATGAATGTGTGGACACAATCACAGATGCTGCTGAAGCAATTTGTCATAGAAAGTTTGCTCCAAGAAATGTTCCAACACAGAACAAGCCTTTAAAGACCATTGTTGATCTGTAATTGTGAAAGCCGATTGTGATTGTTTTTTTCTTTGCTAAAAGCAAAAATCCCTCCCTCATATCCTCACTCTTGTTTTTTTTCCTTAGGATTTAGGCAGTGAGGATCTCAAGAGGGAGAAGATCAGCTTCGTGTGTCAGATCGTGCGGGTGGGACGCATGGAGCTACGAGACAACAACACCAAGAAGCTGACGTCAGGACTAAGAAGACCCTTTGGAGTGGCAGGTAAAGCAGACCACTCAGACGCTGATGACATCCTGTTCCGCTGATAAACACACAGATTACCATGTCAAAGACGTTTCAGAGCATATCCGCTGTTTTTCTTTCACATTTCAAAGTGAGTGTTCGGCCGGTATCGTTGCATGGCTCATTAAATACACCTCCTAAAATTCAAAGATATATTCATCGCCCACTGGCAGGCTGCCCGACCCTTCTCAGCCTAATTAGATTACTGTTTTGCCAACTGTTGTCTGACAGAGAAAATTATATCGCTCTTTCAGTGTCACATTTCCCAATGCTACTTTGAAGAGAATGTAAGCGACAGCTTGATTTATGATGCCATATTTTAACAACATCATGATGATTGCAGCTGCACGTAGAATGATGGTGAGGCGATATGAAAGTATTTAATAGTTTGATGTGGCTGACCGGGCAACGTTGAGAATTGATTTGGTGATGAGGACACTCCACGCCCACCTATAGCTGCAATCTGCACCCATTGGAGAGTAGCACCTGTCAATCCCATCCATGATCCTAGCTATTGAAAACATAAACTTATTTTACCTCGTCACTTAAATTGAAACTGATTTGTTTTTGCAACAGGTTGAGTTGCCCTCTGCTGGTCATTAGAGAGAACAGAGGTTTCAGGGACTAACATATTGGCTGAACTTTGTGGACCCGAGTTCCCATTTTAACAAATGGTCTGAGGGAGATTAGTTTCCTGCATGTGTCACCAAACTAGAGACTTAAAAGAGGTAACAATGCCTCTGGCCTTTAACCTAATTGGACCAGACAAAGTATTGGCTCCATGGCGAAATTGCAGCAGGTGAAGAATGAAGGACTGAATGAAGCAGTTTGTCCCACAGATCATTTATCTCCATAATGTTTCAACTCTGACACTCCCAGACTTTACTTGATTTCACCTGAAACAGACATTAACTTGTCTTTTTCCTCCACAACCCTGCTTCTAATTAGTGCTCAATGAAGACGAGCCACCATGACCAGGGTCTGCTGCTGCTGTAACCACTGATGTGGCCTCAACATTCAGCTGCGTTGCATTCTTCAGGCTTTGAGATGTATTTTTTTTTTTAACCTCCCCCCGTTATTTCTTTTTCCCGCAGTAATGGATGTCACTGACATCATAACAGGCAAAATGGACGATGAGGACAAGCAGCACTTCATCCCGTTTCAGCCGTAAGTCTCCCGCAGCGCTAAAGAAACATAAGCAAACGAGTGTCTTTATGCTCCATATAATATTGCATAAATAGTGGAACTAATGTAGTTCTGCTCTCACATTTGCATCTGACATTTTGTGCAGTATGTCAGAGATGTGGGTGTTGTTTTTTTTTTTTATGTCTTGAATCCTTGACACCCGATTAGCGGGGGTTTTAAGACAGTACCTCGCCCCTATTCCCCACTGACTCAATTAAGGCAATCTCATTAACTGCTGCCATTCTCGTAGGACGGCGTACAGAGCCACAGTAACCTTTTCCTTAACATGATTTACTGCATAATTGGAAATATCTCAGATTCAGGCAGTTTAGCAGGAAGCACACCCCACTTAATGTTTTTTTTTTGTGTCTGTGTGAACATAATTCATGGAAATTACAGGCATCCTGAGTGAAAAGAAGAACAGGATTTACACGGGGTTATTTATGTACTAATATTTGTGTGAATATTTTATGAATTTACACAGTAATGTTTTTTTTTTTTTTTTATTGCATTTTCCATAACCCATTACTGCATATTTTTTTTTAAGAGGAGCACAGGCAGGAAGTGAAGGAGCAATTTAGGCAAGGTTTGATGTAGTGATGTAATTTGGATTGACCCCGGACATCCAAACAAAAGTGGAAATGGATGAGATGGATCTTGTAGAAAGAGTTTTATCAGTTTGTACTTTTTTTGTATGAAAGTCTGAGGCCTTGTCTGTGGTGTTTTGTATGAGCACAAAACCTGTGGCTTTTAGATGATGCATTTCTGGGATTACCTCATGTTCTGCTGTATTGATGAGTAATGACAGAAGCTGAATAGATAGTTTTATGAATCGATCAAGGTTTTGAGTCTGAATGCAGCTTCTCAGATGTGAGGGTTTTGCAGATGTCACCTTGGATTTAAAGTCCTAAATGATATTCCATCTTTACTAAACTACCAGTCCAAGGAGGAGGAGGGTTATATGACATATAATGCAGCCAGAAAACAGGTGGTGTTTGAGACAGGATTGAATTGGCTTGGTTTGGATGTGTCAGACACCCTGAAGTCTGCTTCCTCCATGCTTGTATTCTTCCTCTGTTTACTTCTTGGGTCCTCCACACTGCAGATGCCACCCCTGACACACAGCCATGACACATATGGTGCTTCCCACAATACACCCCCTATCTTTGTCACTTGTTTCAGACAATGTGCTCTCGCCCCTGAAGTCCAACAGGGTACAGGACACGTAATATTTTAGTTTGCTGTCTCATTACAGCAGAATGTCTGTGAGTCAGGGATTTGTTGTTTTTACAATCTGGCATTTTGCAAGCTTCCTGCTGCTACAGTGAATCTGTGAACGCAGACCGGGCATCGTCATTTCCTAAACGATGATTTCTCTGTGTTTCTTCCACCACCCGTCCTGCCTCACTGTTAACTGCTAACAAGCCGCTTTTTTTGTGCATTACCTTTCGGTGTGTGTGTCTCTCTCTCTCTCTCTCTTTCAACTCCCTCCTCACAACCATCCCTTTGTGACTCTTCCTCCTCCTCCTCTCTTCTCCATCACTTCTCCTCTGTGGTGTTTGCCTGTGTGCGCACTGCAGGCTCGCGTTGGATGACGCCATTCTCCATAAGCAGCTGAACATCTCCCGTTTTTCACCCAGGGTGGCGGGGGAGAACGACTTCCTCCAGACCGTCATCAACAAAGTTATCACTGCCAAGGAGGTCAATCACAAGGGCCAAGGTACAGTAAGCCCAACCCTATCAAACCAATGGTCGTCTCCAGACATTCTTGAGGGACCAACATCACACCTGTCCACCAAGTGTCATAGAAATCAGTTCAGGAGATTTTGTGCAATGTTGCTACTATTGTTTTCGATGTAGGAAAAGTGTGTCTTTTGTCTCCTTCCACAGAGGTCCCAAATTACCCTGAAGGTCAGAGGGTATCATTAAACATGTAGATTTTAACCCAAGTCCTGTTAGTGCCCCCCGCACACCAGCAGGATGTTGAAACTGCTCCTGTCTTAATAAAAACATTATTCTTTGTCAAGTGCTCACATCATAAATCACAGCTCCACTATAAATAGTTGGCCTCGTCACCATGACTACAGGATCTAAGTAATCCAGCTGTTGATTACACCACTGAGCCTTCTGCAGAGGCCAGATTGTATCAGCAATTTTGACGTCTGCGGTTTGGAAGAACAACATTAAACTTGGAAGATATTTTTGTGGTAGGTGGTTGGGAGGGTGGGCACACACAACATGACAGGCTCCACGGTTTTGTTGTGTCCCATGAAGATGTACTTAGATAACTGTCAGTTCGGCTGCGGAGCGCTGTGAGCAGCTGTTCTGGTCATACCATACCAGCGTATCAAAAGGCTTCCAGCTAGTCTGCTGAGAGACGTGTCACTCATAACAATATGGCGCCTCTAAAGAGAAAAAAATAATTCGTCACGGTTCATAAGCGTTGCTCTTTCTAGTGTCCTGTAATGGGGGGGGGCGGGTGCGCTACAGGATGTCGGCTTAATTGGAACCCCCCCCCTTTTTAAAGTCTTTTTCAGAGATATGGGACTATGCTGGTTTGAGTTTTTGAGAGATGATTCCAGTGATTGAGGTTATGGAGGCGAAGCTGGCTCACCAAACACTCTGTGCAGAAAAGAGGCTTTTCTAACCAGGAGAGAAGCAGAGCAGCTACTGGTATGAAATTGATGATGTCCCATGAAAGTCCCCTGAAGGTCCCTTTTGTTTTTTGACTCAGAGCCTCACTGTTTCATCTCTAGCGTCACACTTTTAGATATCTTTTTTTTCCCCAAGTCCAATTATTCAAGTCTGGGAATAATGCACATTTTAATAATATTCTACAACAAATGTTACTCATTTTCATATAAAACAAAGAGCGAATAAAGAAGTAGTCCGGGCATTGGGGACATTATTATGAATTTAACAGTTGGATGGAAAAAACTTTTCCATTTAGGCCACAGGGATCTGTTTGTTATGCAGAAACATATTTATTCCAACACTAGTTACAAGCAACCCTTCTGTTTGAGTTAAGGCCTGTGCTTTTTTAAAAATAAAAATCAATTTATTAGTTCCTGCTCAGACCTGACATCAGCATCTGTCCACCAGAGACACATTGAAGTCATATTTCCTTTAATCTGCATAGTCGAAAGTGCCCGTGTCCTGAGTGTGTTCAAATGCTTTGACGACAGATGGTGGAAAACATGCACGCTGTAATAAAATGTGCACAAAAGAGCACAAAAAAGCATCTAGTATGACAGCTATGTAAATAATTAAAAATGTTTGCATAATAAAAACATCTGTTCTGGCCAAAAAGACAAGTTCACATTAAAAGCTACTTAAAACTATATATTTATGATATGGGCCTAACCCTTCTTTTAGTAGTTCAAATGAATCCAATCTTATTTCATTTTCAAGCTGTGTGAAGAATTGATTTGTTTCAGCTAGCTCAAACTCATCCACTTATTTAGACGCACACACATTGACAGCACAGACCTGTCTGTCATAATCAGACTGGCTAATTACAACAACACTTTGCGAGCAGCTATGATGTGCATTTTTATTTGCATACAGAGCGGGGTGTGACAACAAGTGGTCACTCGAGACACGTGAAAACACATTGTAATTCCAGCCCACACACCTTGAGCCGTCCACTTGTGATTGGATCAGCCTGGATGCATCCTAATGCCCCATATGATCAGAGATTTATTGTGCCTATATCTACTAAGACTTTAGGCTCCTATATCTGATTCTATAGGGGTTTGTGTGTGTGCCACGACAGCAATACTTTGATGTCCCCAGATGGAGATTTTCTACTCCATCACTTTTATGCAAACCTCACCAAGCAGCAGGTGAATACACACACTTGTTTCCTCATCACATTCCTGGGGGTGACTTTATTGAGTGTCTTGCCCTCGAGCTGTGACGTGTCACTCAGACATCTGACTGTAAAAAGCACAAGGTGTGTCTTTTTAAGTATTTTCCTGGGGGCGGTTTGCTCTCATGCTGTCTGTCTTCTCCTGACGTAACCTCTGTCCCGCCCCTCTTTGTGATGAATGCGACACCAGGCTTGTGGGTGACGCTGAAGCTGCTCCCGGGAGACATCCATCAGATAAGGAAGGACTTCCCTCACCTGGTGGATCGGTCGACGGCAGTGGCCCGCAAGATGGGCTTTCCTGAGATCATCATGCCAGGTTCTCCTCAGTCTATGAAAGTCTCATGACACATGAAAAGAAAATAATGCTTGATTGAGGTTTATTCACTAAATATGAAATGGAATGTGGCCATCAAAGCTACTTACAGCACCTAGGATCTAAACATACACAAAAAGCATGATCTTTAAATCCTATGAAAGGCGATTTGATCTCTGACTCACTAGTTTCTGTTTCCTGCAGGTGACGTGCGGAATGACATCTACGTGACCCTGGTCCAGGGGGACTTTGACAAGGGAAGCAAGACTGCTCACAAAAACGTGGAGGTGACCATGTCTGTCTATGACGAGGATGGCAAGAAACTGGAGGTACGACTTTCGGAATGTGAACTTGCCAGCCGTGGTGTATTCCCTTCAGCCAGCTCATCCTCGGCAGTCAGGTCACAGGTGCTGCAGCCTATTGCTCTCTCGGACACCGCGTGATTTAGCGGGCTTTCTTTAATCCCACACAGCTCAGCGTGCTGCTTAACTGACCGGCACCCCAATAAAACTGTGATACACAGACCAGACCGAATGCCTTCGACCACCTGTCAAAAGTGACAGACTGCAATACTGGCGCTCTGGGGTTGATTGACTAGCTTATAATGTGCCTCACTGCAGGACTCGGCTTTCACAATCCGTCTTCTACAGATGTGAGTGTGCGAACAGGCAAGTGATGAACAAGGAAAAATCTTGTTTCTGGAACAATTACCTTCACTAATGGAGTTAAAAAGATCATTTTCTCCCCCATTTATTTGTTTTCATGCATCTCAAAGGGATATTCGTTTATACCAGTGAAGTGTCCAGCTCATGGCCCACAGATAATAAATCAACAAATCCTTGCTGTGACCTGTAGGAGGCTCCATACAATTATGATGGACACCAATTTGCAAGGAGAGGAGATTGTTCAAACAGTTTTGTTCATATTTTTATCATGTTCCAGTCCCTCAGCGCCTAACATCCTAATAAAGCTTTTTTTTTCGTCAAGAGTCTCTAGCCAGCGACCTCTCACTGATGTTTAATTACTGCGTGCCCCCCCTCCCGCTTGACTGTACCTCTCGTTCTGCAGAGGGCATCACTCAATGTGGCATACGAGAGGTTTAGAGATGTTTGGCATGAGGAGTGTGTGGGAGGGAGCGATGTTTGGTTCTAACACGCCACAGTCGTAGTGTTCTTTTGTGTTTTGTCGCAAGGCCTTTTCTGTTAATTACATTCTACTGGTAAATGCTTTCATGTCCACACCACAGCTTAGTATGGAGAGAGTGAAAGTTACTGGGAGTGGTGCTGAATAAGACCTCCTGCAACCACCGAATCAGACAAGGACGCTGGGCCGCCTCAATTATATACATTAGCCTCAGGTTGAGAGTCTTCATCTGTGATTTTGCTCAGCAGGCCGAGGAAGTGTAAGGAGCAGCAGTGATGGAACTGATAAAGGTTGTTCTATCAATGCTGGTTTGTCTCATTGCTCAAGTGTTCTAACAGAAACATATTTCACTCTCACGTGTGATGATCTAGAGACCCATCACGTCCAGGCGGGTGGTGTTGTGTTTGCAGTGCTGCAGCTTCCCCCAACATCTTGTCTTTCAACTTTTCCCAGATTCTCATCTGTTCAGTTCTCCAGGGATTGGAGCTAATTGGTGATATTCTCGGGTTTTAATTGACTGAAAGGAAGTTCTCATCCTGATACGAGAGGCTCTGTCACTTCCTGCAGCTTGATATGATACTTTGAAGAAGGAAAGCTTCTCTGGAATTTATCCCGACTCAAACCTTATTCCCCTTCAATTCTGAACCCTGAATCTTGGCCATTTACTGAAGGGACAGTGTCAGAGGAGCCAGCACCTGCACCCCCCCACCCAGATGTACTCAGCATGGCTCCGGGGGGGTGGGTTGCTTAGATAGAGCCTGTTATTCCTCATAATTGCTGGTTGTCAGAAACCATTAGTGCTGGAGCTCTTCAGCCACGGTGCACTCCCAGGCCAGGGAGTCAGCTGCGCTAGTGGGAGAAAAGATGCAGACTGATAGAAAACAAGGCATGCGTCCCATCCGCTGTCAGTCCATCCTTGTGCCAAATCCCCCAGTGGGAAGAAGATAGTTTACTAACACACCCGGACCTGTTGTGGGAACTCCAGGGACTCACTCGGGACACCGATTACATAGCTGGATCCATCGGCACCAGCTGGTCCTTCTCCCTGCGCCTGGCTTCCCTCCACTCCTCCCTGCATGGTAGCCACTGCTCCTCCTTGCTAAATAATTCATTTCTAATTTATTTCTTATATCTACAGTGCTGTCCTAAGACTGGCAGCCAACAGGCCGGCGCTCATGCATAAAGTGCAACTTGACTGCATGCGAGATTTTCTGCCCCTGGGACATTTTTATAATAATAAGTGCTAGTCAATGTTTCTCAAGCTGTAATAGTGCTAATGTTTTGACAGCGTGATACTAACTCGACCACCATGATAATATGTCTCAGGCTCCATCCCCACCACCGCAGTTCAGTTTAAAAAAGCATCCCTGCTGTCCAGAATCTTTAAGCGCCTGAAAGAGACAAGTTCTGGAAATGCGCTTGCGGTTTTGTTTCATTTTATTGTATCAGTCCAAACTGGACTTCCGGGAGTGAATGTTATAAACACCGTCACTAACAATTCCATCTCATTGTGAGCGCAAGACAATTAATCCCTCATCTTACAAGTAATTGTTTTTTCCTTGTTTCTCGCCTTAAACCAGCACAACCAGGTAATGAGCTTTATTTTTATCCAACTCACTTGATGTATTTCCATTCTCGACCCAGAGCGTGATTTTCCCCGGAGCTGGAGATGACGGCATCAACGAATACAAGTCTGTCATCTATTACCAAGTGAAGCAACCGCGTTGGTTTGAAACAATAAAGGTGTGTCCTCCTCCCTTCTTCTTCTTCTTCTTTGGTATTCTTCCGTGTAACATCTTAGTCATTATTTTCCACCTTCGCTGCACAAGTGCCCTTTGATATAATTCTCAAATCCATTATTCATCATGCAGGTTTCCATCTCCAGCAGCATGTAGGCTGTGGTGTCTGCTGAATAATAACCAGTGGAGCTTTGGTGCACAGAGAGGCAGCAATGAACATTCAACCACACAGTAGATTAAGTGGTCAATGTAGTGGCAACAGGAACGTATAAAATATGAAGCCATTGATCTGTGACACTTGGAGAAACTGGTCGTTTGGCCTGTTTTAGCCCATTTACCACAGATCACTTTTATCTCATTTTGCAGACCATGCAAACTTGCGCTAGATATTTTTATGCATTTGAGTCCAGATGGTTATTGTTTTCAGTTTTCAGCTGCTCCCATCACTGTCCCTTTCTCTCCCATATCCCAGGTTGCCATTCCGATTGAAGATGTGAACCGGAGCCACTTGAGGTTCACCTTTCGCCACCGGTCATCACAGGACTGTGAGTACAATCATCCGCACTGGAACAATCGACTTTTTTTTTTTGTCACTGGTGCCCCAGCCACACAATTGGCTGTTAATCTGCTTGCATCAAAAATAATGGAAGAAATCCAATCGGAGCAGATGCGTCGCTGGGTGATGAATACTTTGAAGCTCACTCTTTGTCACATTAATCAGAGGTATTAGTCTGGCCCTGCACAAAGCTGTGTCACGGAGGGGCTTGTCATAGCCTACAGCTGGGATGTGAGAAATGCCTGAGGGAGCTCATTTGTTTATTGGAACCTGTGTGTAGCTGAATACAGCCAGTCTTCTATGTCCTTCTGTTTTTTAACATCCTTTTTAATTTATGGGGGTGTAGAGGGCAGGAAAGCCTGGTAGCGGCAGCTTTGCCAACCCATCTGCCCACCACATGGCACGCACCTCTGGCAGAAGGAGAGGGTTCAGGGGAAAAGTATTTTCGAGAGGCAATAAGAGGCGTGACAGCTGTATACTAAATATACAAAAACAACCTTTTCATATCACACAGGCAGAACTGGGAGGACATGGGCATGGAGAAGTATACCTTCTCCCCAGTAAAGACATCTGCAGCACCCTTCATCCCCCCTCCCATTTCCTAAAGCCCTGCAGCTCTGTTCGGTTGTCACCTGCATGCAGGGGCTTTGGAGGAAATGACCAATTCTCTGAGTTTGGTGCTGGTTTATAATCCACTTGGAGAGGCCTCTTGTCATTCTTGGCACCTTCCCTCTCCAGAGACTAATGTTGTTAGGAGGCATGCCTTTGAAACTCTGTGACTGTTATCATGCAGGAAAGGTTGCTTTAGAAAGTGGCTCACCTTAAGTGACTCTGGGACGCGGGGGGGGGGGGGGCAACTGATGCGGCCAACTTGGTGCTTAGAACTGACAAAAGACAGATATGGTGGATAAGTGGACTTTGTACTTGGAATGTCTTGTGTTTCCCTGTCCTTGAATGTGTTTATAAAACCCATGTTCAGGCGTGTTTGTTGGCCGCTTCCCGTCACTTGTGCAATGACAGTTTCTTCAGTGCTTGAGGATGAACCCACTGTGATTTACTGGCTGCCTGCAGTAGCTGGTTTTGTTGATGTATTCACCACTCTGCTGGATTTAGCTTCTCCTGTTGTTCACTGGTAATGATGCAGTTCATCCTCCCCATCGCAACTTGTTTGTAGGATGTTCACACTTTCAAACAAATGACCCAGCCCCCGAGACGGGGAGCATTGAAAACGGCCTCTTCACGTTTTCTGCAGTCAGCTCCTCTGTGGATTTAATTCTTGTCAAGGCACAGTGTGATGCCACAATCGTTTTCAAACAATTTTCTGACAGCTATGAAGATAATGTCACAAAAATAAAAGTCGAGTCCCCCGAGTGTTTTCAGCTCAAGTCGCTAATACACGTTTCTCTGCTGGTGGCATGAGTACAGTGTTTTCCCTCTCATGCCAGCCTTGCCATTATTCACAGGCGGGGCTGCAGGCAGCAAACCAATGAGGAGATTTATGTAGATAGAATGCGTGAGGTACTTCGATGAATCAGTTCTCCCCCGCACATAAATTTGAGCTGGTTGATCCCCTGTGATGATATATGTGGCCCTGTCCAAGCGCTGCGTTACAGGACAAAGTCATAAGTCTCCTGCTTGTTTATGCAGAGCTTCCATTATACAACCTCTGACCACACACGCACACACACACACACACACACACACACACGTGTATGCACGTAGACACAAGCAGCAACACCCTGAGAGTGATTATAAACTGTATACTGTTCACAGCTGCTGCTCACAGATCAATGTTTACACTGTTGTGAGCAGGATGTAGACAGAGGTGGATTGCTTCTGTTGATTACAGTTGGCACATGTGATTTTTAACAGAAGGAAAAAATATGTATTATTATTATTAAAAACAACTCATGCACAGGTAGTCACAGTAAAAGGGGAATAGCACATTCTTGTGCAAACGTTGGCGCTGACTTTATGTGTTTTCTTTTTTCCTTTCCTCCTACAGCAAAAGACAAATCGGAGAAGATATTTGCTTTGTCTTTTGTGAAGCTGATGAGGTACGATGGGACGACTCTGAGGGATGGCGAGCACGATTTCATCGTGTACAAGGTAAGCGCAGAACATCCCGTCACGTGATTCCAAAGCCCGTCATCTCGTCATGACTGAGAGAGAGATGTGAAAAAAATTAGCCACTGCCTTCTTTAGAGAATTGTGTAGTAGCTACACAGCAACTCCCAAAGTGAAATGAAATTACCTTCCAATTAAAACCCCCTGCATAATTATACCTTTGCATCACAGAGCACATTTATGTTAATTAAAAAGGCAACGTGGAAAAAAAAAAAATCCCCCAAATAGATTTTTCGTGCCTCATATCTTTGCTTTGCAGTTACCAGTAGAAATTACTGTTTGGCAGAGGGTTTTGTTTTTATTAGTCCCACGTGCAACTACTGGCAGTTAGCTCAGTGAAAATCCACCTCACAAAGACTTGCAGTAATGGAACACAATACTTCACAGCTGAAACAGCAGTTATGGATTTCTGTGTTTTGGGGAAAAATGAACAAGCTTCCTCAACGGCCTCAGTTGTAAAGTTTTAATTTGCTCGTATATTTATTCGATTTCATCCCGGTAAAACCAGGCAGAGGCGAAGAAGATGGAGGACTCGTCTTTGTACCTGAACCTACCTGCCACCAAGCTGGAGCTGGAGGAGAAGGGCTACTCCACCACCGGTAAAAGCAACCACAACCTGGGCAACTGCACCATCAGCAAGGACTCCTTCCAGATCTCCACGCTGGTCTGCTCCACCAAGCTTACGCAGAACGGTACGAGCCTGGCTTTCCCCTGTTGATGCGCTGTGCTGCTTTGTTTATTTTGGTATGCAGGGCCGAGCCTTCATTTTAATTAGAGTCAAAATCAAAGCTTCCTTGGTTCCTCTTTGTTTTTTGGCCACAACTTGAGAGAGAGTAAGAATGAAGAAGAGGCAATTTCACTGCAGGCTGACTTTAACTAAATTAATTGCTGTGCTCGTCCACAGCAACACCCTGTTTGAATAAGAAGTGCAGCGTGCCCTAATGTTTTTATTCATGCTCGTACAAAGATCGTTTTAAATTGTTGAGCAAGGGCAGAGTGAACTGTTTAACAAGTGTGAGACAGCACATCATCAATTTGCTAAGTCCTCTCAATATCAGGCCTCAGTCAATACTCATTGTGCTGACATGTGAAGCGCTACATGTACATTTTGAAAAATCCTTCTTCAAAAATGTTTTTTTTTTTAAAGCATAACTTCACATTTACTGATGGGCTGCTTCTCCCATTAGAGGATGACAGTACTCGCTTGTTTTGTCTTTGGCAGTTGAGGAAAGGACCTCTGGCATCTCAGCATCTTTTTGTATGATTAAGAAAAACACATGGCCGTCGAGTTTGATGTGGTGACATATAGTCCAAGCACGATTTCCAAAAAAGAGGGAACAATATTCAGGAGAGGTGTTTTCTCTACCAGCTGCCACACTAACTCAGAGGCCGTTTCCAAATCTTCGCTGTCTTATTAAAAAACCTGCATGGGTGGAAAGAGCACATTTTCTTATCCTAATTTTTGCCCAAATAGCTTGCATAAGAAAAAAGAAGCCTCGGTACACTGCTCCCTAGAATTGTACTGCTGCATATATCGTGTGAAAGAAGAGGGCGTTTTGTGTTGCAGTAATATTCCCATTGAGGGTTATTAAGTCGAGTCTGTGGTTTAAGTTGTCACTTAAATACAGTCGTGTTGCTTTCTACTCTGATCAGTGGGTGTTGATGTCAGCAGATGAGCAGTCTCAATTACAGCAGCAGAACCTGTCCACACTCATTACACCAGCCGGAGGAGGAATGTGTGTAGCTCCAAATGTGCACCGTTATGTGGATGTCCAGACACCATCTGTTCTTCTTGGTTCACCCTGCCTTCCCGATTTTCACTCTATGAGAAAGATGGGCAGCAGTATCCTGGATACAAATGCCACCATCTTGTACCGATGATGTTATTCAAAAGAGGGAGCTGTGGTGTCAAAGTAGCCTGTGCTTGACAGTCTCAGGAACTGATTTGAATGAACATAAGTACACTATAACTCCTACATTTGGCCCATGTTACATCTGCCAACGTGAAGGAGGCGGGATATATGATCTGTCATGCTGCGAGCTGCCAAGAGGCAACGAGACACTTTGATTTCACTTTTGTGGAGCGAAATGTGAGTTGTAAATATTAATCTCTTGCCGTCTTGAGTGTGTCTTAAGATCTCAATCACTACCTCAACTCATCTTTGCCAAAGTGGTTGCTCACGAGTTGTTTCCTTCCAAAAAAAAAAAAAAGCCAACAGGTGTCATACACGACACCTCATCCCTGATCCCTCATCTGAGATGAAACGCTCTTTTTAATCAAGCTAGATTTATGCAGGCGGTCTCCCAGCGCTGGGAGCCTGTGTGAAGTGGCTGCCGGTTCCTTCCCTGGGTATTTGGACTGTCTCTTCTAAGTGGAGGCTGGAGGAGAAGCCAGAGATCTGATGACGGCAGAGCAGGGAGCGGGACTGGCCGGGCGAGGGTGTCGCATGCTGTTGCTACCTTGGCTGGAATTAAAAAATGTATTTCATAAATGTTTTTAAAGGCTTGCACTTAAAAACTGCAGAACTGCATACAAGGCTATTACTATTAGGAATAAAAGGACAAGCTATTAGACCACTTAAGGGTTTGAGTTGCCGGTAAAAATGAACAGAAAATGTTCTTGTCATGCAAAGTGTTCCATAAACAAATGCTCAAATGGTGATAATGGGGATGCTCGTTTGTTTCGCTTGTCAAGTGATGGTATAACCTGTTCCCTGCAAAATTAATGACTGCAAGGACTCTCACTCTCTAGCATGTTATTTTTCACCCCGGAATTTGAGCCGGCTCACTGTGCCCTGTGCCACAGACAGCGAGGCTGCTAACAGCTGTGTCTCATTGGGACCAAGCTGCTCCATGATTTATCCCAATTTCATCCCAGTTGTCTCTCTTGGGCGCCTGAGCTTCATTTTTCAAATTCATCTTTCCCTGGGGAGGGAGGGAGGGGATCCCTGGTGGTTTCAACAGGATCTTGTGACTGAGCCCTGATTGGTTGTCAGGTTCGCAGACGATAGGCATCCATCATGGTGTTGCCATGCTTGATTGGCTCTCCCACACTCAATGAAACGTGGCACGTGGAGAGAGGCAGCGGTCGACACAGTGATGCTGGGATTGAGCAAGGCACTTGCGATCCGGCTGTCAACGGTGTTTCTTGAGGGTTTCTGGTTTATCAATGCAGGTTAATAATGCAGTAAATAATCCCCCCCCCAAATATTATTGAAGAAAGTTTCTCTCACTCGTATCTTGATGGGAGGAGAGGAGTCGCAGGTTAATCAGTCGCAGTTTGTGTAATCCTTACTAACTAACAAACAGACGAACACTGGTGATTATTACCCCCTGGTCAACGCTGCTGTCTCAAGCTTGAGTCTGTTAAACATCTGTCTTTCACAGGCTGAATAGTGTCGTCCTCCAGTCGGCCTCTAAGCTGACTGAAGCCTCCAAACCCACTCGCTACACTCTGAAAGACCACTGTTTTCTGCCCTTGGTGAAAGGCTGGCTCCTGTTCGTGCAGCTGATGTACAGCACGCCATAATAAACGGACACAATGGCATTTTTAAGCTCCCATCTTGATAACCTGCCAAAGGTGGTCTGAACGAGCTGCGTGCAGAACGTGATTAATCACAGAACGTCTCATCTTTGTGTGCCTGATTTATTTTGCTTGATTAAAGCGAGAGATTTACGATTCAAGCTGCGTTTGTGAAATATGCAAACTGACGTGAGTGTGTGCCTCTCCATCTCCCTTTTTCTCTCTGTTTACCGTCGGCAAGATGAACCTAACGCTTCAACGACCCCCTCTGTCTGTCTTTCAGTGGACCTCCTTGGCCTGCTCAAGTGGCGCTCCAACACCAGCCTGCTGCAGCAGAACCTCCGACAGCTGATGAAGGTGGAAGGTGGCGAGGTCGTCAAGGTCAGAAAATGACAGTGCTGCCACCGATGTGCCATTGTTTTTACAGTCCAGACAACACGGCTTTCCTCATGGGCCTCCATTGCTGCAGCTCCTCTTTTCAGCCTCTATCTGAACACTTGGGTGTAGCCCCTGTCTCTTTAACCCCCCCCCCCCCCCCTCTTTAAGCCCCCCCCCCCCCCCCTCAATAAAGCCCAGTCTGTTATGACACGTTGCGTAATATCTAAATATGCGTCATTGTCACATCACAAGGATGGGGACGGTTTGGGCTTTTTCAATTTTCAGGACTATTACATAAACAAAACAAAAAAAAAACAAACAATACAGCATGAGAAGAAAGAAAAAGTTAAAAACCCTTCCCTTGAAAGCTGGTGACATTAACAATAGTCACACAAAACCTATTGTTCCAGCTTCTTGTTTTCTTTAGTGTGAAAGTGAGGAGGGAGCACACAGCACCACACAGCCCACAGGAGAGGAGGAGGTGACCTGCTGTCTACAAGTGGAGAAAGGCCCTTTTAAGTTCTCAGCATGGAGCAGATGAATAAATCACTTTCAAGGGAAAACTTTTTCCCCGGGCCGGTCGGGGGCCTGGCAGATGCGGCGCATCTGAGGAAGTCCTCCAGCAGACAGTTTTGATCAGAACAGATAGATGTGCCAGCCACAGCTGGACCAGTTCATTAAACTACAGGGGGGTGATTATTGTTACCGCAACATTAGCTTTCTGTCTCTCCGAAGCACTCTGAGGCTGCCTGTGTGCAATTAGGTGACATTTCCTGTCTGCCATTTGAAAACAACACACCAGAAGAGTCTACAGTACTTCAATACTACACACACACACACACACACACACACACAAATGAATAAATCATAAATGAGGGTTTCCTGTTTTTTTTTGTCATTTCTATATCATGATACAGTGAGTGACTAAACAGGCACTCCTGCCTCATCTCCATCATGCCGTGTGAAGCCTCTCGAGATTGAATTGTGCTTTAAACTCCACTGCGTGTGAGTTATGTTTGTTTGTCATTGAGAACATGATGAATATCATCCATCCCGAGGTGACGGACCAGGTACAGCGCCGAACGAAAGCTGTTTCAGACACTTTTACATCTGTTTTCACGTCGCCTCAGAATTGGCTGAGTAAATGGAGCATGTTTCCCAAGAGAGGCAAGCTGTATATAGTTAGTGTTTGTGGAGGTACCGCTGGCAGGGAAGTTATTACTGTCCTCACAGAGCCTAATATTGGCTCATGGTAGCAGTTGTAAAGGCTGAGTAAGGGAAAGCACGTAGCATTGTCAGTCACTGTGACCTCAAGAAACCCTACTTGTCTTGTGGAATTATTCACAATCACATTAGCACAAATGGTTACTGAGACTCAAAGATTAAATAATGAGACCAGGTCATACGTTTTTGAACACTTGTACAAGATGTCGACTGTCTGTCTTCAGCAAATGGCTTTAAATGTTTAATATAGAGTCTGTTTTAGATTTCAGTGCTCAGGGCTGAGAAGGTAGTGGGAGCACTACCCAGAGGGAAAAACATAAAAAAAAATGTGGCATTGTAAAAAAAGATAATAATTTGAGCTGTCTCATTCAGCTCTGATTGGGATGCATTTATTCATTGAATAAAATTCCCAGCAACAGATTTCCAGCTTGTCGAAACTGTGCAAAACTCCCACCAAGAAAATAATGTATCACCTCCATGGGCACGATCATCAATTTGATTTTGATATCAAAAAGCAGAGAAAGCAGTTTTGCCATTTTTGCAAAATGTCCATAACCAAAACATCCATGACTATTCCCTGCCATATTTTATCAATGGCCTGAAATAACATGCTGTGCTTCTGTCCCCTTTAGTTTCTGCAAGACACTCTGGACGCTCTCTTCAACATCATGATGGAGAACTCCGACAGTGACACTTTCGACACTTTGGTGTTCGACGCCTTGGTGAGTTCAGAAGCAAATTGGTAACAGCGGAAAATGAATTGCAGCAGCAGGGGTTCCTGTCAGGGCAAACAAACATTCAGACACATTTCACTCTCGGCTGCAAATATAAACATCAACATGTGAAACAATAGGAGCATAACAGAATATAATTTGCATACAGATTTATTGAAATGAAATAGTTATTGAAAATGACTGATGGATGCCTTTTCTTAATCAGGTTGCTAAATTCAGTCTTACATCCTCTATGCTGGCGTACAGAGTCAAACTCTGCACTCTATGTAAATGAGTGTGTGGCTAATCATTTACTGAGGGAATCGCAGACGCTCTGCATCTCATGTTGAATTTGTAATGTCAAGGCAGCATGTTGACGTGAGAGGTCTCATTCTGCTGCAGGACAGAGCAGCAAGTAAATAAGCCTGTTGAAATTTCCATTACACAACGTTGTCGTGTATTAAGTCTGGTATTTGTAGCCGATGAGCTGACAGAGTATTTGGCGGAATCCTATCTCCTATGCTTTTGTCTAACATGGGGTGCATCTCTAAAGAGCATTTTTCCCCTTTTAGAAGAAGGACGTAGAAATTGTGTTGTTGGGTGTCCTAGTTTATCCGCTGGCTTGAGGATTGAGAGAAAATGGCTTTCGGCTCAAATGCAATCCTGTTAAATTTCCCAATCTATTTCAGCATATTGAGTAAGACGGCCAGTTTTTCCGGCTCTTCATTATGAGCCATGTGGTTTACATTTTAATGGACGTCCTTGTTCTCTGACAGGTCTTCATAATTGGGCTCATAGCCGACAGGAAGTTCCAGCACTTCAACCCCGTCCTGGAGACCTACATTCGGAAGCATTTCAGTGCCACACTGGCGTACATGTAAGTTGATGACAAAACCCCAACTGTTCATCTGTTCTGGATATTTGTCATGCTGCGCTCCGGTCGTGTTCTCAGGAAGCTGACCAAGGTTCTGAAGAACTACGTGGACAAGGCTGAGAAGCTGACGGAGCAGCTGCTGAAGGCCATGAAGGCTCTGGAGTACATCTTCAAGTTCATCGTCCGCTCTCGAGTCCTGTTCAACCAGTACGTCCACAAGCACACGCACAATATTTACATAGTACTGTGCTGCAGGGCCGTTGACATCAGATATGCAGACGTACGTTATTCAGTTATTTTTGCACCTTGTAGTAATCTTCATCTGCTGTTGAGTAACGTTCTTTTGGTCCTGTGGACTCAATGGATGTATTTATAATTGGCTGTGAGGGTGTCAAATGTATGATAAGGCGGTGGAGCTGAGTGAAGCCGCTGGTGGCTGAGGAGGTGATGTATGATCCTGACCTAATTGAGTGTGCTGAGTTTGATTGGTCTTCCGTCCCATGTCTGGAGGACGCTGCGTCCTTTACCTCACTTATCAGACCCAGGGAACGCCGCCCGTTACCTCACGCGTTCACAGTGTGCTATAAGCGGTTTCCTCTCACAGCATAACAAATAACAGCCTCCAACCTCAGAGTGGGGCCGCGGTTTGAAGCTGTTGGAGCACTGTGGTTGGTTGGGTGCCAGTATAAGCTCTGTCTGGCCCAGTCATACTCTTTAGATTCACTTAAACTGTGAGTGTGTATTTGCGGGTGCCTTTCGTGCAGCTCTGACTAGCAGGATTCGAGGCTACAGCAGGGTTTTTACTACAGGCTGGTGTAACACTTCTATAAATGTTACAGGAGAGACTCTAATCTCCCCATTTTTGCCCCCTTAACTTGAGTCTGGTGGGGCTGGTGGGAGCTTACGCTGCTCCTTGGTGCTATAGGTGAGAAACGTCAGTAAGTAATTGTTGTTGGGGGACTTCTGAGATGCCTCTAATCCCATAGTTTCTCTCAACCCTTGACGGTGACTACCTTGGACTGCTGTAATGCCCGTGGCCCTGTGAGAGATTGTTGTGCCGCGAAAACCCCCTCTCTGCCGGATCGACCGTCGAATCTGAGGCAGCGGATTGAAAACGCCTCACCCCTCTCTGACCCGCCTTCCCTCTGCTTCGCTGTGCGTTTTCCAACAATATAAATTCCTCTCCCAAGTTCCGATTTCAGTTTTTTTTTTTTGTTTTTAATCCAAATGGTTGACATACTTAATTACTTTGCAGCGAGCACAATGTGGATCATTTACAGTTAATACCCAGTTTGTGGAGATTTATGGGCTCTGCAAGTGGGATAAATGCATTTGAATATTTTGAGAGGATTATGGAGGAAGCCCTGCTTTGTGTTCCCTCGCACTTAGAAATTAAGGAAGTGTTGTCTGAAATCATCCTGTGATCTTTGCCACATTTTCTGGGCAGCTTTTTACTCCCTGGAACCAAACAAGCAAAAGAGGCTTCTTTTTTTTTTCATTGTAAGCCCCCTGAAAGAAAATTCGGCGAATCCTTACGTGGCATTTGCGATCTGCTCCTTGTATCATGTTCCAGGAGAGTCATTAGCATAGATCATTAATTTTTCAGATTTTTTTTTTGTTTCCACATGAAAGCCGGCAGGTGCTTCAGGGTCCCATCACGTTGTTTTAAATGCTAATCTGGCTGGCAGCAAGAGTGATGTCTGTGGTTCCCATCCAAGAACATTTGCATTGATAACACACACGGGCCATTCTGTTGGCTGCTTTTAACGATTTAACCGGGAATCATCAAACTCTTGTCACTTCCTCTGCAGGCGGGGCTGTTTACACAGGGATGAAACAAACAACAGGCTTGTGATCGCCTGCCAATGTAATTCTCTACTTCATCCCCTCGCAGGCTCTATGAGAACAAAGGAGAGGCCGACTTCATGGAGTCCTTGAGGAACCTTTTCACGTCCTTTAATGAAATGATGAACAGTAATTCAGAAAACACTGGCATGGTGAAGGTAGGCTGAATATCACACATGCCTTGCTGCACGCTGTCACTGAGACTTGGCACCGAAGAAACTCGGCTGCTGCGTAAATAGTAAATAACTGCTGCTGTGTGAATAGTAAATACATCTGCTGTTTGGATACAGTAAATAAATCTGCTGTGATTTACTTTTTCATGCTCTGTAATTGCAGATGCATGTATCTCGTTAGATGTTAAGTCATTCAGCAGCTTATTAGATGTAATATATTTGTGTTTCTTCACTTTGTCACATCCCTGCTGATTTTTCTTTCCTTTACTTTCGTATTCTCTCTATGTCCTCTCCAGTCTGGGCACGCATAAAATAAAAATAAAAAAAATCAGTTATATTGAGAAGATGATAAAACGAATATTTCAACATTTTTTAGATTTGGTGTCTTGCTGAGATCAACACATTTACTCTTGTTAATTTCATCCCTGCAAAGTGACACCAAAGTTTAGGAAACTATAATACAGAATAAGTTCTGGAGATTACATTTAAAATACTATGCATGGTGAAACTGTGTTTCTTCCAACCCCAGCCTTTCAGATGTATCTTCCATCCACACATTATGCATGTCTGTCCTCTGTTGATCTTGTTTGTGGTTTTACTCTCTTCTCTCACTCTGACCTTGACTGTCCTGTGGTCTGGGGCTCCTCTGGCTTTCTGCTCTTTAGCTGCTCCTTAAGGTATTTATTTCATCGCCTTTCCCCTCCTTCCTTTAAGCCCCCTCTATTCTTTCATTTCCTATATTGTTTTTTTTTTCTCCACTCTCCTTTATCCTTAAATTTCTGACAGCAGATTTGAAAACACAAATGTGTTTGTCACTCAAACCATGCACACACCTTTGCCTTTAGAGATAACATAATCGCAGGGTGCACGCACCTCCATGCACCTACAGTAGATCCATGTGCACTCTCAACCATAGGAGAAGCTCAGGACTCAATTAGGAGTCAGTTGCTGTGTAATTGGGTGAGATATTAGCTTTACAGTCAGTAAATTAAAAACCGATCTTGAGGAACGGGCGCGAAAGCGAGGAATCCTGTCTCCCCCCCCAAAGTCCGCCCTTGTGAGAGCACAGTGACAGGTGGAAGCTAATGAGCAGTCCCATCACACGTCACATCTGAGTCCTGATGAGCATCTGGATCGATCCACACTCACACAGAGAGGTGCTTTGATAATCACACCCACACAAAACAAGCACGGCGTGGCGCCCCGTGCTGCACATTCCTACACAGTTTGCCTGTTGCCCAGAACAGCCAGGAATTCTAACACAGCCTCTACAGTGAGTAATTAGACCGAGTTGGCTCGCCATCAGAAAGAGGCAGGTTTGTAAAACAAGATCTTTGAAATCCACGTTTCCACATTCTCATTTCAGTTCTGCTCTCAGTCCAGTGTCTGCCGCAGCGTGTGGTGGGTCATCATGTATTGAATCTCGCCACCCCCATTCAAACATCGCTAATTACCCGTCACATATTTCCACAAATAATTAACGGTGGATTTGTAGCAGGTGACGTCCAGCGCCGCTTCCTCTGCACGGCTAATCAACCTCCGTGAGACCCGGCTGTCACCGTGGTTAATTTGCACAGATGCTGTATAAACACCTCCAACCCGCCTCGGCCGGCATTTAGCAGCAGCCAGAGAGGGAAGCGTCGGCTCGGTTAATTCCCATTATTAATGGCTGGCTCTGTAATCAGCAGCCGGGTGCAGGCACTTGATGACTTTATTAAAGTATCGATGAGTATGTAGATCCGATCTGGCTGTGTCTATCAAGGTATCATTAGAGGAGGTCTTCCTTTGGTCCCGGCTTATTTATTAGGACCCTTTACTCCATTTCCTGCCCTCAGGTCAACTGAATGAAATAAATTAAGACATGCACAAAGGAAGAGACTCCAAGAGTTGAGCTGTAGGTTCTTGGTTGTGGTTTTTTGGGGTATTTATTGTGGGTATTTATCGTGATTGTTCACATTGCAGATTAAAAGCATATATTCCTTGTTCCGGCTGTTTAATTACTTTCATGAATGAAAGGGAAATAGGGAGACGCAGAATAAGTTTAATGAAGCTACAAGACTCATTTACACCTCACTGCTCACAAAGTGGCAACACTATTCCCACCTCACATGTGGAATTACACAATAAGAGATGAGGTACCCTGCTAAATGTCAGTCAATGGATGTGATAATTAAAAATTAATTTAATCATCTCCGTCTTCTTTTGTTTCCCTCCTGTAAAGGGGGCCGCGCTCAAGTACGTCCCCACCATTGTCAACGACGTCAAGCTGGTCTTCGATCCCAAGGAACTGAGGTAATTTCATTCGACTTGCATCTACACTTTTTTAACCAAGTATAATCTGTGTCACTGTATTAATGGGATTTTGAATCTTCTAGTATTATTGTGTTCAAGGTTTAAAATTCTGTGTTCATATCTGACCTGTGGTCAAACACATCAATCACATACAGTAGATGGTTGCATCACATTATCTCATCTGTCAGAAGAGAATCACCTGAAAGGTCTCCTGCTCCGCGTCAACGTAGTTGATGCGTCTGGCTTTGTCCTCTGGGAACTCAGAGCCGACGCTGAATAATTTAGTGACTTCAATATTCACAGCTGAGCCTTGGACACAGTTCCGGTGAATTCCTTGAGCCGGTTGGTTAAATCGCGAATATTCCTCTTCTGTCATATCCGACCTTTGCAGTGACTCCTGATATTACACTGGCAATAAATGATATATGTATGATAACAAAATGGTCCATAAAACTTCATCTGCCTTTCATCTGAATTATGTTTTCTTTTCTTTTTTTACATACTGAAATTAATGGCGTGTAATTTGACATTTATAACTTTGGCCAAAAATTCAAGTTTGATATGCTTTTGTGGGGGAGTGGTATTCCAAAACTTTTTGAGATGAGAGAGGAGATTGAATTTTTTGACAAATGTTTTGCAGTTGTGCCATTCATCTCACTTTTAGGACTTTAATCTGTTATTTTAAGTGAAGAAACTCAAAGACTAAATTGAATGGCCTCATTTATGAAACGTGAGGTGACATACCATCATCTAACAATGAGATCAGACATTGCCAGGATTGGTCCATTTTTGCTATATTCAACTTCAAAAGGGAAAGCCCTGAATATTTAATCAGCAGAAACACTGAGGTCTATTTTTACCAACACATCTATTGCTGATACATGTAGGTATTGGCTATTAGACTTTAAAATCTGCTCATTTGCAAGCGCTCAGCAGGTAGTCCCTTCCACTTGCTCACGTCCAGCCCCTGGGCCACTGCAGATTCCCCAGCAGATACTGGGCCACACAAGTTTCTGCCTGTGTCCTCGACTCCGCCGCCATCACAGGCGGAGGGTGGATCTTAGGTCTGCGATTTAAGAGAGTCCTCCAAACCCATCCATTCTGTCTACCATCCACAATTTCTCTGTTCAGCTCTGACAGCTCCCTTGACAGATTATCTTTCTCACTTTCCCTCTCAATTAAATTTACCATTTGCAGAGTCAATTTTTCTCGGAGTGGGACACAGAGAAACTTTTTACACTTCTGGATGTTTAATGATTTCCTGGTGACCTCCCTGTGCTCTCTCTCAGTAATGTGCAGCTGAAGGAACCTGCTTCTATCCCGCTGGGTACAGTAAAACACCAAAGCTTGTTGGAGCTGCAGATACTTTCATAGAGTGCCATTAATTGAATCATTCAGGTCAAACTGTCCTGGTTGTCAGGTCCAATAAAGTTAATATTCTATAGTATTGGTTTTGAAGGGCAGTTTTTCCAGTAACAATGAGGTGAGACAAAAATAACGAGCCCTTTGCATCCTCTCGGTAGTTTGAGTAGTATCAGCTTTTATTTTAGCTTTAATTCTCAAACCCAGTTGTATGAACCATTCACATAGTTGTTGGTATCAGGTCTGTGTGAGAGAAGCCGGCATCAGCTGTTTGTGTTGTTAGCACAAACTTGCAGTGTGGAGGTGACTAAATTGAGGTCTTTAGTGGGTGGGAGTTATTCATCTGCTGCCAGGACCTTCTCTCTGCTTCTTCTCCTTGAGCCTTGCCAGCCCGTGTAGCGCTGACCCAGCCTCATCCTTGAGAAGAAAACAGTCTGGGATGTTGGTGCACAAAGTTTAGATTTCTTCTCGACGGCACATCTGAAAGGAAATGAGGGCTAACTTTGAAAATGCTGTGTTTAGCGAAGGGCCTTTTGCGTGCAGTGTTGTAAAGCATGAACTGGCTTTCTGATCATATGAAAAACTGCAGCATCATTAAAGTCTACAGAAAAGGTGAAGGTCGTACACACCCATGCACCGTTTTCACTGATTCATCTCAGGACTGTGTGGGTGGACACTCTGGGCTTGATTGACTTTCCTCTCACTTGACTTCTTCAGTTTCAATTCTCCTTTTTAGAGCTGAAAGTATATGCAGTGATTTTTTTTTTTTTATTTTCAAGTTAGTTACATATGGTTTGATTATATTAAGTGTATCTTAATGTTCTGATATCCGATGGCACGCCATCCTTTATGCATGCATTGGGTATTTCCCAGAGCTTTCAGCCACATGTCATGGCCTTCAAGAGTAAATGAAGCACTCAGTCGTCATAAATCATCTCCTTGACCGCTGAGCCGACTCAATCTGCTCCTCAAGGTCACAGCCTGAGGCTGAGCGCCACAGAACACTGATGAAGTGAGAGTTGAATTTAATATTACAATAGTGGGGATTTGGTTTTAAGAGAAAGAGCATTTAAATACCTGAGGGAGAAAATCTTACTTACTTAGTTCATCCTTAAGCATTTCCTTCGTGGGTCGGTTACCAAATGTCTTATTGTCACATGTTTTCATAACCTCAGACCATCATATAGGAGAAGTGCAAGGGGGAGTGTGCAGAGGCTTTAATTATACTCCGGATGATTGCTTGTGGTTGGACACACTGAACCATTCCTAGAGGCCTGATGAGTTTGTCTCTTTGTTGTCCTCCCTCTCTCCACAGTAAGCTATTTACAGAGTTCATCCTAAAGGTACCTCTGGGTCGCCTCGTGAAGCAGAAGCTTGACTGTCTGATTGACATTGTTCACAGTGATCTCTTCGCTCATCACGGTGAGAGAAAGCACACACACACACACACACACTGAGCTCACTCTCTCTGCTGCATGCACCTTCACTTAGAGCGAATACAGGCAATCACACACACCACCTGCCTCCTGAGGCACCCTGGTCTGAGCCCACAGTAAAGGTCACTTGTGAGGTGCTGTGGAAATCCTTCTTGTTATCTAAGAGAGTTAAGCATCCCTGCTGCCAAACTCACCCGGTCCTGTCTGTCAAAGGATATCAGTATTCCCATCTACCCAGTCTTCAAGTCTTTACCCTTCCTTTCTTACCTCTATTCTCCTATTCCCTTTTCTTAGCCCACCCCAACCCCTCTCCACTGTCGCAGTCACACCAAGGTCAGGTTGCAGCAATGTCAAGTATGAGGGGCATGGATGTAGAGGTGGTTAATAAGAGCCTGTACCTCCGGGTTTCTGCAGCCGTGATCGCCTGCGGCAAAATGCAGACAAGGCCCTGCTGTGGTGACGGGCCAGGCCGAGCACTTTGCCAGAGGCAGCGGTCCTCGGTGGCAGCGTGAGGTTACATTTAGAGGCAGACACCCCCGCGGCTAGATACTGGCCTGTTGTAATAAATTAAATGTAAAATTCCTAACCAAAGTGAAATGGCCACAGTGATTCAGTGTGGCTGCTCGGAGAACACTTGCCCCACAGCGGCCGGCTGATGCGGTGGACAGTAATTATCCACAGTCGCTCTCTGCCTCCGTCATAAGCAGATGTTCAGCCTTAATGTACAGACAACAAATGGCATGTTTACCTCGTCGAATCATCTGTGATATGGAGCACAACACTTACGCCTTAGACCTAATGATCCTTTCATACTTCAGCAACATAAATTGTGGTAGTAAGTAACTACCAAAGGGCGGCGCTCAGCGTTCCGTCCCTCTGTCATTACTATTGATCCGTCGCTGTAATTGTGGACAGCAATGCCTCCCTGATGATTGTGAATGGATTGCTGAGCAGCAGCAGGACTTGTTGCTGTGAGGTAGACTCTGCATTATTCTTTGAGGTGCATGTGTCAGTTTTCAATAGAGACATGCTTCCTGCAGAAAATGCGTTACCTTGATGTTCCTGCGTCAGTATTTTTTTTAAAAATCTACACATGTTCATCGACATGCATTGAGTGTGTGCACTGATGGATGTGTTTTCTCTCCTGCACAAAGATTAAAATATTGGCACTTCCTGTACAAAGGCGAGCTTATTTGAAGAGTAAGACGATCCCTCTCGTTGCTACGTCTATGAATTGGAATTTGAAAAGCTGTGTGTTGAATTGGATTGGTGTTGGTACGCAGCTCCCTGCTGCAGCCAAATGAACTAAGACACGACGCAAGTATTTTGGGTTATTTCTTTTATTTTGAGGGCAAAGCACAGTCTCATAGTCTCACCTTCAAGAGAGAGCTTGACAGATGCATAAATCACTTGAAAATGGGCTCGTCGGAAGAGAACAAATATGTCAGCTGCTTTCCTGCTCTCTGAATCAGCGTAGCAGCTAAAATCTGTTTGCCCTGGAAGTTTGTGGAGAGCCCTCATGGCCTGGCTTGATAGTTCCAGTCTGCTTGTCCTGCTCCCACCCTACACACAACTCGTGTGCATGTGTGTGTAAGCAACTGACCGTGGGCGTACGTATGTAAAGCGTCCATGCGGTCACATTGTCCATTCGTCCATCTTTTGTGTTGGAGTTTTGCAGGAGGCACAAAGAGAACAAGGACTGAAAACCAAGCGATTAAACTCTCCACAAAATGGAACACAGCATTAGACAGGAGATTTAATTTTCAGTCTAATCCCTGGAAGATTACTAAAGGCGCTCACACACACACACTCGCGCGCACACACGCATGCGGAAACCTTTTGCACTGTCGGGACAGAAGGTTTGTGCCCAACATGACACATCAGTGCAGACATGATTGTCACTTCAAATTAGAGCTAGTTAACATGCAACAATTTTATTAGATATTTATTAGATTCACATTTTGTGTGCCTGTTTTGATTAGTGTATTTAAGCTCTTAGTTTGAAATCTGAAGCAGAGAAATTGTATCGACTTTGACTTAAAATCCATTAAAGCTTCCATCTGGAGCTGCGGCGCATCTCCACCTTGTTATTATAGCAGTTGATATTTGAAGAGCGCTGTTGTCCCTGGCACTGGCTCACGTAGTGTTCTGCTCTTTTTGTTCCTCTTCTTATCTTCTAAAGTTCCCGTAATTTCATCTGAAGTACCCCGAAAAATATGGGACCTTTTGATATTACTTTAATATCAGTGCTTACCTTTCTGTACGAGCAAGAGTCTGAGTGCATTGAATAAGTATTGGATTAAAAAGATTTTTTTAGATTTATTAGTTAATTCACAGAAAATGTCATGTGTAGCTTTCCTACTACGAAATATAAATTGAGTGTCTGCCCCCCCCCCCCCCCCCCCCCCCCCCCCCCCACACACACACACACACACACACACACACTGTGCCACTAAGATTGGAATCGGGAGGTTTAATAAAAAATATGATAATTTTATGGCCGACTGCCTTAGGTTTACCGCCCATGAGAATACTCTTATCACTTCTGTCCCTCCATGTCCAATCGCCAACCAAATTCTCCTAATCTACGCATTGAAATTCACTGTTTGATGTTGCCGTCAACATCAGCAAAACTCTGGGGTTCGGTTGAGTTTTTGTGCAGAGTTAATTAAACTGTAACTGTTGCTTTGACAGAGTCAGATTGACAGCGGATTTCTGCTGTTTGAGGCCCAAATAAATGATGATTTAATGCATGAAAACGCTGTTATTGAACATGCTCATGCTCTTTATTCTCAAAATGACACCGTTTCATCAGTAATAGATACGGTGCTTTGGGTAATGACACCATGACACTGGATGTTATCGGCGCAGAGGTGGGTTTGGCCTATTTTGGTAAAATTCTCCATGCTGATATTGAAATGTAATTAGCTGCCGTGTCAAGTCAGTGGGTGGTTTGGTAATTATATGTTTTTACCTCCATGATTGCGCTGGGTGGAGTTTGCATGATCTACTGTGTCTGTGTGGGTTTGTTCCCGTTGCTTCGGCTTCCTCCGGCTTAATTGGGGACTCTTAAGTGATCGTAGGTGTGAATGTGAGTTTGAATGGCGACCTGTCCAGGGTGTCCCCGCCTCTCACCCAATGTCTGCTGGGATGGATCCAGCTCTGACCTTTGACCCTCAGGAGGTCAAGCAGTGTAGATGAAGGATGGATGTCTCATGGCTATTTATTTGATGGCTTTGTTTGATTATCGTGATACTCTTTAATTTCTCTCAGGGATGCTCAAGCCTTTGCCAGGTTGTTTTAATAAACTCTTTAAATTGTTTTAATTTAATCCTCTGAGCTGGGAGGAAGCCATCAGCAAGATGCGTGCGTCTGCAGCTACGCTGTGTCGAGCATATGCTGCACTGCCTCCTGCGATCGTTCATCTGCTCCTACGTGTCGGGCGGCATCTTGAATGCATTTTTCTGTTTTCTTTTTTTTTCCCCTGTCGTCCCAGCAGATTGCAGAGAGATCCTCCTGCCGCTGATGACAGAGCAGCTGAAGTTCCACCTGGAGAAGCGAGAGGAACCGAAGGCTTGCTGCCAGCTGCTCAGTGACATCCTGGAGGTGCTCTACAGGAAGGATGTGGTGAGGAACACAGCAGCTCCATGTACTTTTATCTCCCACAGGGATAAACAGTAACACAACCAGGGAATCCGGCCCCACAGTGACAGAGTAGCTGGTTTTGACTGGTTATTTTAACAAGTAGTCATTAATCACACAGCAAAAGTTGGCACTACATACCTTCTCAGACTTAAATGTGCCGATAGTGGGGGAAAAAAAATCACATCAGGGCTTTTTGCTTTGTGCACTCGGTTTTGCATGAGGATTTAATACAGCCATGGACATACTCAGAATAATGTGTGTTTCTTCAAAAGATGTGCGTCACACTGGCTGAGCATGGAGGCAGTTTCCCTGGAGATTGTGTGAATCTTTTTTTTCGTGTCAGTGTAGGTGCATGCATGATTACTTCCACTTCAAATAGGAGATGTGTGAATTATTGAACATTTTATTGAGGATGCACACACAGGTCATAAACAAATCAAAGTGTTGACGGCCCTGGTGTCCCCAGGGTGTTCTCCCTCACAAAAGCTGGGATTTTCAGAGTGAATCGTTTTGACCACAACCATCACAGTTGGCAGGTCTCTTAGGACAAAATGTTTTCAAATTAATATTTTATATTAATATATTCAGCATTACGTTTTCTGATTTCTGAGAGATTTGCTGATCAGTTTGTGGGGCCAAACAGATTCATTGATTTGTGCTTTATTGAAAAAGCAGTTCACTCTAAGTATAAATTAATCACCTTACCACGACATTTAATTAGGATTCATTCAAACTGTATTGTGAACAGATGGAGCCACTCATTTCTGAGCGAGGAGTAGCTTGAAAAGAACAGACTCTCTTTTTCTTCAAGGCACTCATGTGTGCACTATGGCGAGAGGAAATGATCATGCCTAATGTATTACCACCGAAATGTTAAAGTCGTCTGAAAGGGCGATTGACTCCTCTCACTGTTAGAGTAGTTCTGGACATCATTGGGTGCTGTCTCATCTCACTGTCTTGCCAAAGTAGGGCATTTACGCGGGTGTATCGTTTCCATTACTGCTGATGACTACCTGAATGAATACCGTACTTGGTGTGTTCAGCTGTGTTTTTTTTATTTTTTTTATTGCAGGGTCCAACCCAGTGGCATGTGCAGATCATCATGGAGAAGCTACTCAGAACGGTGAACAGGACAGTTATCTCCATGGGCCGCGATTCCCCTCACATCGTAAGTCTGTCCGTCTGACGGTTCCTGCCTGCCTCTCCATCTGTCATGCTTCCACATTTCCTTCTACGCTCAGACGTTCAAATTTGGAGGCATGTAAGACAACAAGCGCAACTCCCACAGGCTCGGTGCAACTTCAGTTCAACTCATTAAAGACAAACTCTACCTTGGCAGAACACTTTCACACAACCGCGTGTAAAGAGACGCTTTGATCTGCTCATATCCTCCTGCAGTCGCTCATGCGTCAGCCCGTGTTTGTGCTTTGTCAGTTTTCCTTTTGAGTTTGTGTTTTCACTCGTTTGTGTGTCTGATCCCTCATTTATGAGAACCTTTCTGATGTTCTGTGCTGTAATCTAATCACGCCCTAGCCCCCCCCCCTTCGCCATTAGCATCCTTCTCCCAATGACATTCGCTCCGCTCAAGCAGGATGGCAATTAATGTACTTATCAGTCATCGTATAAGTACGCCGTTTGCCTCGTGTGCATCGCAAACCCTTCATCCATTTTCATGAGACCAAAGAGTCCTGTGGATGTTAACCTCTTTGACTTTCTCAGGTCTCCTGTTGCTGTTGTGTCTATGATATGAAATGAAAAGTGAGTCTTCAGTAAAGATACTCTTTTCTGATAAAGGAGAAGCGTGCGTGATTCTCCATTTAAATGACGAGAGAGGCAGTCTCTCTGAATCCAAAGTACACAGGGGGGTACGATACTGACTGATGATATTGATGCTTACACCAGTTGATGCAGCATCCTTCTTTCTCTCATGTCAGGGCATTTATCATATTTGCATGGAAATGTGTTCAGGCAGCCCCGTCTGGGGAGCTGGAGGACACGGCTCCACCTGCTTAAACGGAAGCTTCTTTGCTTTAACTGCCGGTCGCTGAGCCTCACCAGGCGGTGATTAAACAAAGTCAGAGTTGTCCCACAGCCCGTGTTTGTTTGAGAGCGGTTGTCTGCTCTCTTCTCTCCTACACCCCTCTTCCTCTCTCTCCGTTACATACTCTCAAAGTTGCAGTGAAGTGATCCTGGAGCTGCTCTATCTATCCGGTCACATAGATGGGTAGCCCTCTGTTGTGTAGAATATTGCCAGTATGCATCTCCCTGATTAATAAAATGCTAATGAAGCCCTGAGTTGAAGCGAGCCCTCCCTGCTACTCCTCTTCCACCGGCCAGCTTCCTGGAGGGATAAGGGCTCCCACTTACTCTCGCTGGCTCTCAAGTTGTTGCTATTTGTTTTTGTGCCAGCGATGAATCCTGCATGGCCCAGGGAGTTTTGTTTGTGATTTGGTGACATAGACATCGTTCGAACTCGGCTGAGCAGCTGCCTCACCTTGCAATCCTGCCATTTCCCCCAACTCTGTTATTTTTCCCCCTGCTCCTGCGGGGTTTCTTCTGATCTCATATTTCAGATATGCCTGCCACTTAGACTAAAAGCCCATTGAAGCTCATGAAGGCCGCCCTCCTCCGTCGACTGTGTTGAATTATATTAAGTGCATGCGTTCCAGCTGTCCCCCTTGGTGCAGGTGAAATAGCGTTCCCAGCATCCAGCTGTGGCCTCTGAATGAAACCACAGCGAAGCAGGTGCCTTTCTGGTTAATGAAACCGCTCTTGCCATGACCTCCAGTGCCCTGTGCTGAAACCATCGACTTTGCATGCATGTCCTGCTGCCCTCTGCATCACCATGCCACACTTTACAGTATATAGGCTGCTTTAATTGTCCCCACTGACCCCTGCTGTCTCTTCAGCTCGATAGCCACTGCACTTGACTGCCTTGACATTTCTAAGTACCTGCATAATATTTAGCATCACCCGGCGGCGTGTCCCTTCACACAGTGTGAGGTAGAGGTCGCATCAAAGCCTCGTCCTTCTGAAAGCGCCGCGGCTCTTAAACTCCAATGCCGTACATATTACAGGACTCGGGAGGGAAGATGCATTTGAAGCAGGTCCCGGAATCATTATTTAATGATCAGTAAGGTTGGTTTGAATTTTTAACGGCGACGAGACCCAGTTTGTGCAGCGAGAAGAGTCGTAGCTTTCTAATCAGAGGACTGTTGTTTCCGCCTCTGGGTTCTGCTGCCTACTCTGCAGGCAGATAGCACGCGGCCGCTCACACACACAGCAGCCAACCACAGTTCTTGTGAGTGGCATTCTCTTACATTGAGATTTATGCATTAGTGTTACGCTCTTCCTCCCTCTCCTCCCTCCCCTGGTTGCGCTGGACGCAGAATGATGATGAGAATGGTTTCAGTGGTGGTGGTGGGGTGTGTGTGTGGGGGGGGGGGGGGGGGGGGAATATTTCAGTGGTGGGGGGGGGGGGGGGGGGGGGGGGGGGGGGGGGGGGGATATATCAGTTCTTGTTGTGTGGTGTCACTGCAGTGCTGCGCCTGTTCACGACTTAGACACACTTAGCCACACATTTGCATCGCCGGACATCCAAACAGGCCGCAGCTTTATATTCATGTCCACCCTCACTCAGGTTGAGATGAGTCCTTGTGAATACATTTACATTAGGAGGGAGGGAGGGAGGGAGGGAAGGGGGGGCAGAAACGTTTTTTGCCGGCCCTCTGGCAAGTTCTGCTGTTATGCCCTTGAATCATTAAGTTTGGAGAAATTGCCTGTTTGACAAATCCAAGAAAAAACAAAACATTGAAACAAATCTTTTTGTTCGTCTGAGCTTGTTAAATCAGCCCGACCGAGGTCTGATTGTAGAAATGAATAAATAACGAACAGATCTGAAGAGAGATCGGACACTCTACTCGACACCTTAATCTCAGTGTTCACCTAATGACTCATTAAACTTCAAATAGCCGTTGTTCTGAAGGCAAACTGATGAGAGGTAACAGCTATGCTGTTTACAGCCGTCCTACTCTCATCCCTGCAATGTGCAGAAGAAGTGCAGGGGAGAGCTGCAGTGGAAGGACTCTGGATTATTGATTGACAGTATGGGGCTGACCAGCTACAGTGTATAAGGGCTCCAGCATTTTCTCTGCTGCACGCACTCGTCTACCTCAGCATAAACAGCAACACAGCCTTGTCAGAGATGTTTAATCAGATCGGTTGCCGCTCCTTTATCTTTCTGAATCACTCAGTCTTAATATCTTTCTGACCAAATATATCTCTAAGTGCATCCTAGCCTCTATCTTTCTCTCTCTCTCTCTCTCTCTCTCTCTCTCCCGCTCTCCCCCACTGGCCAGACAGCTGCAGAGCTCATACAAAAAAGAAGCATAGTGGGATATGGCACTGCATCATAATGCCTCAAACATTCACTTATCACTCACTTGTGCTCCTCTGCTCACCTCCCCTGGTCTCAAACTTTGACTGAGAGTCCTCCTGGGGTTATTGACCCTGTGACCACCAAGTGTGTCAAACTTGTGCTCACTTGGTGGAAACGACCAGGTCTTGCGCGCTGATTCGTGTCACCTTTAAATAACAGCGGACAGGTTGTGTGAGTGTGTGAGGCAGAGCCGCACTGGGCATCTTGTTTGTACCCTCGGTGGTTTGCTGTCAACAGAGGGAGGGGAGCCCTGTGGGGATGGAGGAGGAGGAGGAGGCACCACTGGCAGCGCTGACCGCTCGAGGAACACTGGCTCCAGGAGTTTCATGTGTGTGTGTGAGGATGACTCTGCAGCTTTCGGCCATTTGTCCCCAGTTTACCTTATGACCTCACCTCAGTGCTGGTCTGCACCAACACCAGGCTGCTGCAATGTACGGACATGCCTGGAGCGGGGATGGAAAAAGCTAGATCTCCGCTGTGAGTGTAAGCTTTGGATCGGAAGCAGGGTCTTCCACAGGTTCTTCTTGCACCAGAAGCCTTTTTGCTGCTGATGCCCTGGTTGTATTCTGCACTCATGTTGTGCCAATTGTCAAATTATATAAGTCACGCAGGGCTGATTTCTCGTGTTTTTCAACCTTGAAATGTGCGTTGATTGTTTTTCCATACAGAACTTGGTTCCCTATGTGAAATCCTAAATTAGTTTTCACAAGGTTGGTTCCTCCTAATTAAAAAAAACATATTTCATTTCCCCCTCATCAGCCATGCAGATAGTTTGGTTCTGTTTGCCCAGGGTGTAAGATTTGTGTCTCTGAGTTTTTACTTGGAAAAAAAATTCAGTGTTCATTGAACATTACTTGTTCAAAGTAATGAAAAAATACTAATTTAAATCCAACATCAATATTTTTACTAGTTCTACTTTACCTGAAGGAGAGGTAAAGGAGTTATCATATACAGCCTCCTTTAATGGAACTGCTCTCAGCCATATGGTGAACTCTGGGTAATCTCCTGAAATTCCCTTGGAAGGGCCGTATGTGATAATTCACAAGGTTTGCCCAGAATACAGTTTTTCCAACCACGCCTGTGTTACAACTCCAGAAAAAGTCCAAATTAGTTGATGTGAGAAAACAGCAGGAGATCCACCTGAGGAGTAACCATGAGCAAGTCGTTTCTAACATGCAATAGAAGCCAGATGGGAAAAAAACAAAATGAAAAGAAGGAAAAAGATGTCAAGAGAGCTTTCAGCGTGGAAGTTACACATTATGTCCTGCCTCCGCCTGCCACACCATCCCTCACCTGCTCACTGATGGAACCAACATCTCTGCAACAGTTCTGCAAAAGACACTCAGTCTACTTAAGGCTGTGAGAGCTCTGTAGATGTCTTGTTTTTATTTTTCATCTTTTGCATATTAAATAACTTCATTTTTTTTCTTCTTCTTTAAAAAAAACAGTATAAAATACACAGTATTGCACATAATAAATCAATTGCACTTCTTTAAGGTACAGATAAACATCTACTTCTGTCTCGATGCTACAGTATTAACTAACGGACCTGGCATGTACAAGAGTGGAGGTGCGAATCACATGGAGCCAACAACAGAAAGCAGCATGTTGCAGTTTGTGAAGGGCAAACAAGTGATATCGAGTGGGTTGCCAGGTATTGTTGTGACAGTAGATGAAGATGCTTTTCTTTTACGCCCTTGAAACCACTTTGGCAAGTATCCTGTCTTTTGGGGCAGTGTTCTTGGCTTTGAGAGGGACTTGGTTTTATGCTCCTCCAGGCGCTGTTAACTTAATGTTGTTTCTTTCAGCTATTGGCTGCTCTCCCACTCATTAAAATGGTTTTTAGCCCTATTTGATGATATATAATATATATGTAGACATTTACATATCAATGCAAATATTAGTGTGGCTGTACATAGACTTTTAAAACTGTGTGGGGTTACTACACAAGATTTGAATTTACAGTCGAATCGATGGCAAGCAATGAGCAGGAGCTAATCATCTTAAAAGGAAGGGAAAAAAATTAAAATAACATTTTGCCATTCCCTTTTAAAAAAAAAAAAAAATGGTTTCTTGAAAAGCTACAAAAAGATTCTGCAAAATCCCAAGGTTGTAAAAAGCATGCGAGGCCCACGCGCCTGCCACCCTGCACTGTAGACGCCCTGGTTGTGATCAGAAGTGGCACATTCAGTCTCTCTGGCTTGGTTTCAGCAGCTCTCACAGTAGCTGATGCAAGGTACTGCAGCAATACAATCACAGCTCTCATCTCGAACCCTTCGCATGTGCTATGAACCGCTGCCATTTTTATTTTACTGCTTGGTTTCCGTACTGGAGTGATAAAGGATAGATAGAAGTTTTTTCCGTGTGGAAGGCATGAAGTTAAACTGCTCTTTCCTTTAGGGTCTCACTGCTCGTATGCACCGTGTAGTTAGTCATAAATAGGTTTGATGTATGAAAGAAAGAAATGTACCTCTTTAAATAATTTTTTTTTTTTACACAGCCCCCTTTGTTTGCGGCTCAAATAAATATATTCCACTAAACCTTAAAGTGAATGTATATAGATATATATATATATAGAAAAAAGTACATTGACGTCTAACTTTGCAAATGTTATTAAGAAAATAAGTGTTATTTATTCATTCTTTGCTTCAAAGTCAGTTCAAGGAGACATTTAGCCATTGATAGAAAGGTGATCGAAGTACTACTGATAAACATTCTCTCTCCTCCACTCCTTCTTCAGAGTCTGCAAACTGTCATAGTTAGTAGTTGATCAACACGTATGAGTTCGTACTCAAAATAGTTCTATTTTTAATTATTCTGGAGAAAAACGCATCCTGAACAGTGGTAATTGTGCTTATGCTGTTGATGTAGATCTCAGAACATTGTGGTCGGACTGGCAGCCTCTCCCGGAGGCTGGCAAGAAAAATCCCAACTGGTGAATAGAAACGTGATGGTCACTGAACCGGTGCCATAGAACGGGGGTCCCAGTGGACGTCTTCTAGAAAAATATATTCAGATAGACAGACGGAAATCAAATTCGTCTTCTCACCTTGCCGATCTCCAAATATGACGCCCGGGTGTAATTTCACACCCCGCTTGAAGAAATTAGTTCGAAATAACTCAGAATCCATATTTGGTATGCGTGTCATTTCGAATTTTCCATGGAATTCACCCGTTACGCATCCTGTCATCAGTATCCAGTGATGGAGCTCTCCTTTAACACTGGTTAATAAGTCTAGAAAAAGCCAAGTAGATTTGATAAAAATGGAGGATGACGAATAAACCAAACAAATATGGGCGACCGTAGGGGTGTGATAATCCTGTGTATCGGCAGCGGGGGGGAGATGACGGGTCTGTGATCTCACAGAAACCAAAGTTTCCAGCGAGCATGCTTCTTGGAGTCAGCTTTGGACTTGCGTTTGGGGGTGGAGGTGAAGGCCTCCTGGGGGTAAGGCAGGGGGGCGAAGTGGACGTCGTCCGTGGGGCAAAGCCTCTTCATCAGCGGCTGCAGCTTGTCCTCCTGCTGTTTGAAGTCCAGCTCCACACTACCTCGAGGAAGCAGAGACACAAAACAAGTTCAGGCACCACGCCATTGTCATGCTGAACCAATTACATATTTGAACCCTTCCTAGTTTAATCATGTTTCACTGTTGATGTTCATTCACCCCGCTGTTAAGTCACATTAAAGCCCGCCAAGTAATAATAACCCTTACCATTTTCAGCGAGACTTTTATTTTGTAAAATTTGCAGAGTGAATAATAATAGTATTTCTCTTAGCAACAGAGTGCTAAGTGTGTGTCTGTGTCTCGTGGCTTTGTGATTATTCTCATTGAATAAATATAGTGTGAATCATAGTGAATCTCTCGTCATTGTCACACATTATGTCCCATTTTTATATTTTTACTTGCTTTTCTTCTTAACTAGCTCTGTGTTTGAACAGGCTGTAAACCTGGCCGGTGTTTAAATACTCATTTACACTTAAACCATGTCCGTTCCTCCCTGATGGACACTGAATGCTCTCCGGCTTCTCTCCCCCGTCATGCTTTTGTAAATCTTGACATGTTTTGACTGCCACCTTCTCCCGACATCCGCACCAAGAGTGTGCGTCGTGCCTTGTTCTCACTTGACCCCCGCACACAAGTATCTGTCACAGCGCTGCTCATCCGGCTGAAGCGACCTAGATATCTTGCTCACTTCATCCTTATATCCAAGGGAAATATCCCGATGTGGTTTGCCTGCATCTGGCTGCCCACTCCTGCTGCTGCTGTGTTACATTTCAAAGAGCAGAAGGGAAGCCCATCACTGGAGATGATTGCTTGCTTTGCTTGGGTATTGATGTAAACCCTTTTTTTCCTCCCAGATTGTAGTTTGTATCTGATGTTTTGATCCTTGGACAGAAATATAACGTCAGCAAAAGATAACAGGGATAACCAGAGCTACCCAATTTGTGGAATTCTTTTGCACACATACGCTTGGAGTCTTTTCCTTCGCCGTGCACTCCTCTTTTCCCCTGGGTGTGAGAGGATTTATCTCGACCAGCCATCATTGTAATCCCACGCCCGCGCACATCTGACTACTAGGTGCTGCTGAGTGAAACTCAGATTAGGGCCTCAGCTGTGGTTAAGTGTAGAGGGACTTTAATCTCCTAAAGCTTTCTCCAGCCACCAGCAGGCTCCACGTCTGGTGGGTGGGCATTGTGACAGACCCTCTTGCATAATGGCATCGGGAGGATCCACCTCATGAAAAGTGCTGCTTGCCTGCTTAGACGCTGTCTTTCACCACTGGAGCAGATTATGCAGTGTCAAGGTGAGCTCAGCAGCACACTGCCTGCACTGATTGAAATGCAAAGCATGCGTAATGATTGTTTTTTTTAAGAGTGAGTGTTTTTTTTTTTTTTTTTGGTTCTTTTAAAGAGAAATACCCCAGATAGAATCCCTTTGAAAGCGACTGGATGTTGATAATGATTAGTATTCCAGGTGAGCTGCAGGCACAGATCATTCTGTCGGTTGCATCTCAGCGCAGCCAAATCATAATTCGCGGGAGCCGGGACGGTCTCCGGCACGGTGTCGCAGTAAAATGTGACACTTTAATGCAGGTGATGGTTTCGGCATTAATTAGAGCGGAGCAGACGTCGATGCGGGTGTCTGACGGTGACTCAAGTAAATGTTGGGTGCTGAACCAGACACTCAGCACTTTGCATTAGTTTGACTCAGGCCAAGAACACTGCAGCTATTAGCAATAAATCAGCAGTGGTTAATTACGCTGGTGTAAATCCACTTCAGTTTGTGTAAAGTCAGGGTTTATGTGTATGCACATTTGTCTGCATGTGGAAACATTTGTCTGCGCTTGTATCAGTGTGGTTGTCTTTCTGTCTCTCAACACCTGCCATGCTTTTTTCACCTTGTGCTTAATGTCAGTAATAGAATCACTTCATTCTGTTAGAATTGTGATCTTGGTTCATTCTCATTTGCAGTTCTCAATCTTTGATGTGAAAGATGAATGGATTTCGACAAAACATTAAAAGTTTAAACCACATCAAATACAGTCCATTTTTTCGGTTTTGGTGGCAGACCAAGAGAAATGCATAAAAAGGAGGGCTCATGTTGATCATAGCTCTGACACTGAAGCCTGATGGTGCGAATATGAATGAGATCTACAACTACAACAATGAATCATCTGCAGTTCTGTTTGTTTTGGCCCCAAGTCACAGCTAAACTCTGCAGCCCTTGAACAGAACGTCCCAGCAAGTTTGCTGCAAACTACCTTTTGATGCACAAAGTTTGTCCTGAGGTGTCCTGTTACTCAAAAAACTGCTTATTTATGCCTTCATGTTGTTGCAACTACTGCTGCAGCTCTTTTTACACACCCTATTTAAAATGCTTCTTGCATGAAAGTGGTCCAAAAATGTACCAGCCAGAATTTTTAGCACCAGTCCATGTTCCTCTTTTTCTATTATTTAAATTCCAGCCTGCACTCGTCTCCGATCGGGTTTAAAATTGATTTTAAGATTTCGCTTATCAAAATGAATTGGACAACAGCTCAACCGCCCCCCTCCAAACACCTTGAGAACGCGGCTTTAAATCTGCCCATAATCTTCTCACATCACACAGGGATAAGAAATGGTCTTATTTTGAAGGGTGATTGAGCGGTGTTTGTCAGAGTTGGCCCTGAAGTCGTCCGTCTGAATCGATTTTAGATTCCCTGCAGAAATCTCCTGCTATAAACCGGCTTTTACCTGAACTTGTATAATTCATCCCTACTGTGTTATTGGATTTTATTATCATTACACTGTCTTGAAATTACTGAATACTTTTCTTGATGCCCTCTCTCTGTGGATTTTTGTGTAGAAGTAGCACTCCTATGCCAATTATTTCCTCTATGGCCAGGCCCAGGGAAACCGAGGAGCGTGTGTGTTCACAGCCCTCGTGCTGCGTAATACGATTATAAAGTCTTCTGCAGTTAAACACAAACTTGCATATTAAACAGAATTCACGGGACTGCTAAATTAACAGGCTCTTGCAGCCCGAATAACTTAAATAGGGCGGCACCAAAGAGTCCTGTGATCAATGAGTGTGTGTGTTTGTCAAAGTGGAATGTGCAGTGCTCTCACACATGTATGGAAGCAGTGCGCCGCGTGGCTCCATGTGTCGTTGTCATCTTTGAAACGACCTTCTTTAAATGCCATGTACAGTAGACAGACCTCGAGGACTTGGTGGGGTTTTCAGGGGAACCACAGTTAAATACTGTGGCTTTGTTGGACTTTCCGTGAGACAGGTTTGGCTGCGTTTCAATTGCCACAGGTTATTGGCCTGTTTGGTAAAACAGCCATTTAATGACATTAAAGAGCCTGTTATTTTTATTGGTACAATTGTTGGACGTCTTTTCAGTTTCTTCTCCGACTTTTGCTTAATTCCGGTCTTGCCTGTGGCTTTATATCTGTGTTTCCTTATTAACTAAAGGTGCACTGTACAAGTACTGTTATTATATGACCTGCCTGTCATCCATGAGATTGTTTACATGTAAGAATGTTCCCTGTTTGAATCCCGGTTTGCCGTCTTGTCCGTTCTCCCTGCGGGAACCTCGACATTTCCAGGATGAACCCGGCCTCTCGCCTGACGTGAGCTGGGTTCAACTCTAGTTCCTCTCAGACCCTCCACAGTAAGATATAGAGGTAATGGCCATATTGATGGATTCATGCCTAAAAGACAGCGTTCAATTTGGCAGCAGTTACTAAAAGATTAAAATGGCCGGTAGGTAGGGAACAGCAAACTTACAGGAATAAAAATCTGCGTAGCTTAATTTGAGAGTGAAAAGATAATCATCTCATCTTTGTGACACACTCAAAAAGCCGTTTGTAATGAAACATTTATAAGTCTCTTCCCGGCCCAGTTATCAGCATCTCCTCCTCAAACTGTCACAGGCCTCCGCTGCAACGCTCCACAGTCTTTTGGGCTAAAAGTGAAGCGTGTTGGCATTTCCCCCGTCCCCTGGCTGCCACTCCCCCTTAAGGGGTCCGTGGATCAGAACAAATTGAAGAGGACACTTTGGGCCTTGTCTTTAACCTCACTCCCCCACTTGCTCTCACTCTCAATCACTTCCACTTGTGTCCTGTCATGTTCCTGCTCCTAAAGATGTAGTGTATGTACAACGGGGGAGAAAAAGACACTTGTACAGTCTCGTTGCCGTGTGTAATCTTTTACCTCAGCGTGTTCCCGGCACCTCTCATCTGCCCTTTACCCCAGTTCTAACCACCTGTGAGTCTTAATAGCTTGCATTCTCCTCCTTCCTCTCTCTGTCACCCCGTGTTTCTCATCCTGCCTTCCCTTTTTGTTCCCTTATCTTCCTCGAGTGTGAATGTGCTCTTCACGACTGTCCTAGCCGTCCCCTCGCACTGTCTGTCCCACGGAGAATCACTCCTGTAACTATGGTAACCGGCTTACCACCATGTTGGAAAACATCATTATGCTTTCACAAAAAAAGAAAAAGAAGGAGATATCTTCGCTGAGCAGATCCATGCAGGCAGGCCAGCCGCGCTGCTCACTAATTTCCATATGTTATAATGTAATGGGCTCTTTAGCCTTTAGCAACGCTTAATTGATTTTCATAGCACCGCATTGTAGATTGGAGACTTCTCTTCTTAAACACCCATTCCTTTGTTGATGTTTATTTATCTATTCGCAGTGCAGAGTTATTGAACGAATGATAGTTTAATGATCAGCTGCCGTTGCTTGTTTTTGAGCTCATCATGACATGCAGGCTAACGACACGGTTGAACCTTTCAGGAAGAACCGCAGTCCATTATGAACAATGGGAATGGGGACCTCCACCGTCGACTCACTTAATCACAGCGGCTTAAATCTATCTCCCTGTTTGATCAGCACATTAGCCCATATAAATTCAGTGTGAGGAAAATGAGATTACAGGGTTTCTGCGTCAAGACACATCACAGCTTAATGCCTGTGGTCTTGAAATAAGTGGAATGCATTTCAATTCCACAGCTTCTCTGTCTCTCGGTTTCTTTTTCCACCTCCCTCCAACCTCTGTATTGCTTTTTTTTTCCTCTGACGTCTTTTCCCTTTTTTTTTTTTTTTTTATCGTTCGTCTGTCTGCCTCTGCTCACTAACCCATATTACATCACCTGGCAAGATGGAGTGAACTGCAATAAGCTTTTCATCCCTTTCTCTGTTATTCTGCTTTAATGCCATGCACGTAATGTTGGGCATTGAATCCCCAGGGTCATTTGAACACACTATAAGCTATTAGGAGGCGATAACACGGTCTGGACAAACGGTGAAATAGGAAGAGAGAAAGAGAGAGTTGCCGAGGATGAAAGAAAGGCAGTGCAAGTTCAAGATGGTTCATAACAAGAGAAGTGAGACCAGATGAGGACGGGAGACCGCAGCAGCTTGTGTATTCTGTTTGAAGTCCCGCCCCATAGAGAGCAGCACCGTATCGATCCGGTGCAGTTGTTATGTCAAGGATGGTCTCTGAGATGAAGCCATACACTCTTGGACAAATTGAATATGCTGAGGAGAACATGCCTGCCTCCTCACCGGGCTGCGTTGGAGTGATTTATGGAGCCATGTTGCTCTCTCCAGCCAAGAGGCCAGCTTTACCCCAAACACAAGAGGGTTGGCCCGAACACAAAAGCTGCTTTCAGACATGCCCTGAAGGCCGCACACTTTCCTGAAATTTCCCAGCGGGGCTGCATTTGACAACGTTAATGTCCGAGTCAGCTGTTTCCTGGAACTTTTCTTGTCAGCCCCAGAGTAAAATGTCCGAGGGAGCCCATGTAAGAATACAGAGGGGAATGCATGTGTCAAGCAATAGCATGTCAGCTTTCTAAAAGCACAGTCACACATTGAGATTCATTAGCTTTTGATCAAGGGCCAACACTGAAGTTGTGGCTGAACACTGGAGACATAAATACGTATAATACTCAGAATAAAATCCTGGTAGATATTAGGGAGAGCTATTCTTCCTCTCCAAACTATGTGTTCCTCCATGGCTCTTTATGTTCCTCCACCTCCAGAGAGGTTGTTTTCATGGAGATCTGAGTAATTAGATTGCCATTTAATCCCCCCGCCTGTGTGAATACAACTGCTATATTTGATTCTGTGTCCAATCAACACAATTAACCATGCCGAGGGAGTCTCTTAAAGGAGAACCCCCGTCAATTCAACACATTGCAAACACCTCACATAGAAACGTCTGCCCTTTCATCAAGCGCGGACCCTGCCAGGTGCCTGTAAGGTTTCTCATAAAATGAGCTTTCGGTTTTGTATTGAGCTCCTGCTTTTCTGCTCTTCCTCTGCGGATGAAGCGTTTCAATCGATTTCTGGGGATCTCAGAAGCCAAATGCAAAGTTTTGATGTTAATTTAGAGCTCGGCGTCATCGCGTGTGCACGATCAGCACCGGCCAAGTCAAGAGGGGAATCTAAAATGACTTCTGCCTGTGATCCTTCATACATAATTCAGTCAACTTATCGCTGTGTGTTTTCAGGACAGAAGAACTGAAATAAAAGTGATTTGTTGGACAGCTCATTTCCACTTTGGTATGAGTGGCTCATGTTAAATGGCAGCATTATGAATTTATTGCTGTCTGCATTTGGAGCCTTTCAAACCCTTTCAGGCACAGAGATATATAAACGAACATATATCAACACACTAGTGATATGGAGCACCCTCTGAGCTGCCAAGAATGTCTTAACAAAGATATATTTTTAATATTTATGTGTGTCAGTGCAGCTTGTGCTCACAGATGCAGAGGGATCTTTTTTGCTGCTGCAGCAGGGCGAGCACAGCTGCTCTTTACTCAGGGTCAGCGTTGATGGAGGAGTTAAACCAGAGGGAGCTGGGCCTCCTCTACCTCAGGACCAGGATCCCACAGAGCTAGTATTAAACATGCGGATGACTAATTTATGATACAAGACGAGCTCCGGTCTCCGCAGTCTGTCGTCATCCATATGCAACCTATTGCCTCTTCATCCCCCCCCCCCCCCCCCCAACCTATTGCCTCTTCATCCCCCCCCCCGAGCCATTATTTTTGCCCCCTCCACTGTTCATCACTGCATGTGTGACAATTCAGCTCGCCCCACTTCGTCCCGTGGGCACTGAATCGTAGTTAAAGCCTCCGTTCTTATGTCCACCCTGCAGCTGTGCAGCGGGACCTGCCGCGATTTAAACACACTTTACGACGCGATGTACCTTCCCCCACGCCGACATTTGACAGAAGAAAGCTCTGCCCTGTTCCTTCATTTTCAGGAGCCAATTGAAGTTTGTCCAGAGGCTTATCAGTTATTGAGAGCAGTAGATAGAAAATGATTTAAATGGCTCTTCAGAGGCGAAATGCCGACTGAGTGGAGCAGCAGTGTCCACTAAAAACTGTTTTATTGATCGCCTCTCACCCTCCTACTCTTTAAATCTTTTCTCTTTCTTGTCGTTTTTCACCCTCCTGTTCCTTTGCGCTGTTTGAATCGTACTCTGTTCTCAGAAACCAATGGGAAAAATCCTCCAGATATGCTCATGTGACATGTCAGTCCTCACAGGACCTGCATGCTGTCAGTCCCACTGTGTATCAAAGATGAGGCTCAAGTCTGACAGAGGTGTCAGGAGCTGCAACCAAGCATGTATTTATGAACTGTGTGTTCATGAGGACGTAACTTTGCCCTCTGACAGACTAATGACTCTGGGCTCTATACTGGTTACCTAATGTATTGAATATGCAAAGGATCAGTTGGCCTGGCAACGGCACACAGTGATGATATTTGATATCTCCGGATGCTAATTAATTTCACCTTTCGTTGCTCGCTCACTCGCTGCGCAGTATCTGCGCCCATTTGACTCCACAACTCACCTCTGCCAGGCGCCTGTCTGCGAATAAAGGGCGTTATGTGAGGCCAAATAAGATGTATGGATTCCGAGCGAGCACATGATGTGGAAATGTCACAAGTCCCCATGTGTTCATTAACAGCGTCCCCTTCTCTCAACCGTCCTTTTGTTTCCACCTGTCCCCTCCAGGAGGAAGGACGAGGCACATTTGGATCACCGTGTCTTTGAAGAGTAATGGCCACTAACCTGTAAATAATGCATGCGCTGTTCCGGCATGTGTCACAGTTGGCCGTGTCCTGTCCGGTTCGATAGGAGAGTCTGCGGGGGAGATAAGAGTGCTGAATGAGTAATTACAGGACTTGCTAAGCTGCTCCCTCGCACCTTCCTCCCTCATCCTGTTTGTCTTCCCTCGTTAGCTGGAACACAGTAAATGAGGGTGATGAGGAGTGAGGCTGCCCTCCTGAGCAGCCTATGTCCGGCAGCCAGGCCGGAAAGAGCAGCGTGTCTACCATTAGCTCTGGTTGACTGGTCAGAGGTCAGATAAGGCAAAGTGGTGCACAGCGGATCAGTTTCAGGGCTTTCCTGAGTGGTGTGAATAGATTTTATCAACTCTGGTTAAATGACAATAAAATCATTCTAAAAAATACATCAAAATCGCTTACTTGATTGACTTGACTGAATTTAAGTTATGCAGAAACCTTTTCAAACTCACTAGACCTGGACTTTTCAATCTCATTCATGAATCACTCTCAGCAAAAAAACACATTATCTTGCAATTAAGCCTTAATTTAGGCAATAATGATATATAACTGAGTAAAGCAGAACCTCCTTGAACCACCGTTATTATTTTTTAAATGATTATTCTTTGGCTGTGAGTACTACATTTGTCTCTTCTCCCTCTAGCACTGAACCTTGTTTCTCACATGAGACAAATCCAAAGTTTTGATTACTCCTTCCAGTAGTGGACAGAGTTGTAAGCATGCAGCATGATTTATGCTCAGAGTGAATCATTTTTGTTACCATCTATTGACTTGGGATGCAGCGGTGGTTTGGAAATGAAATGGCTCCTCTCAGCAGTTTAAATTTGAGGGTTTCGTTTCGGACAGCATCCCTTTGGCGTAGCACAGTCGGACATTTTATTATTGATTCAACAAAATATTCATTGCAACACATCGATGACCTTTTATTTGACACTCAATGCGTCTTGCTATTCTTCTGACATCCATGTGTCTCCGAGGTTAAATATTATCACGACCCAACTTCCCATTATAGATGGTTATTTCCCAAGGGACAGCTAAAGACCAGGTGGTGGCTCTGATGGGGGACTATGTGGTTACATGCTTCAGAGGCTCAGTGCTTTTCTTATTGGATTAGAATGTGGGAATGTGCATATTGATTGACAGTTAATGTTTCCCCCTGTAATTAATGACATTTCAAAGGACACACTGTGGACTCACTTCACTGATGACATGGACAAGATGTGGTTTTTATGGTTATAGACCTGGACTGCTGCATCAACAGAAAGCAGTGTTGCAAACCCAGTGCCGACGTCAACCTTTATTTAGGGGTGGGCCAGCGGCTTATGGAGATAGTCACCTTTGCTGACCACTCTCCTTCACACGTGTCCTAAGTATGTGCTAATTACCTCTGCCAATGATTTTATGTGCCCTTCTGCATTTGTTGGTTTGGGATTGTTGCTGAAAAGGTTTGACATGGTTTATTATGCAATACATGTACATGCAGTATGATGATAGCCTTAGTACACGCTCCGCAACCACAAACTTTTTTTTTATTTTGCCATGATCAATTTGGAAGTGTATTAGCTGTTACAATGAAGAGTTGGAACTTTTGTCACTGGAGTCAGGGGAATTTAGTTTATGTTGCTCATGGCAATGCCATCACATCGAAAATCCAGAAACAATGTTCTGGTTGTCTTCCACTATTCACTGTGTGATGACAGACCACTGAAAATATATCCATGGATATTTCTGTTTCACTTTGACAAATTGAATCCGTTTCATTGAGGCTATCCGTGTCTGTATTGTGGAGAGGCCCACGAATAGATGAAAGCATTGGGAAACGGTGGGTCTTGGGTACGTTTCATATCTGTCAGAGATGTACACTAGTGATTGGATCACCAAGTAGGGATGATGATAACAGGTCTAAATACCATCATAAATCAGCATCTCAGAAACAAGGATGGCTCCTAAAGGCGGTCGATTTTTATCTCTGAGGTTAATTCACATTTAGTTTCATCTTCGCACAAGCGTGGACATTTTTAATTCACTCTCAGAGACTTTTGTCATGCTGCCCATAAGGCTCAGCACCAATAAAAATTAAGCCGCGATCATTAATTTCCCCTCCTTATCTATTCTTTTTTCTGCGCTGTGTGCTCTGACAGGTATAGCAGAGTCGACGATAACAACATTGGTATCTAAAGCTGCAGCAGAGTGAGGTAAAGGAGAGAATCTAAGCAGGGGATGAATGCATTGGGGGTGAGAGTGCAGCGGGGGAAGGTTACCGCCACCTTCACTTTCCACCCAGATGAGTCGATGGATAAAAATGGGCGACTGGATCACATCCTCAAAACATCCCACCCTTATTCTCTCTATCTCTCACCCTTATGTTGTTTTTTTTCTCCCTCCATCTCTCATCCCTCCCTTCCCTCTATCTCTCGCTCTTGCATCAAGTTGATAAGAGAAAATAAGAGGGCAGAGTTAATTCCGGCAGGCCTCCCTGGGGAGAGCCAAGCCAAAAGTGCCATTAACAGTGTATTTATACAACCTCCCACCTTTCCCACTTCTGGTTGAGCTCTCCCAAAGGTCACCGAGTGGGTGGGGGTCCAAAGGCATAAAACCATGTGCACATCCAGTGTTAATAGACAAGACTAGCAACAAGTCCCCATAAGTGTGATTAATTGTGTCTGGTCTGCCAACACAGGCTGATGACACAGCAAAAAGACTCCTGAGCTTTGGGCTGTTGGACACAACCAATGATGTAGTTCAGAACTGCATTGCAGCCTTTATACTGTATCGTATGCCCTGGACAGCACTGCGTGTGTCTGTGTGCGAGAGTGTGTTTGAGCAGTTTGAGTCCAGTGGTTCTTCCACTCTACACCACTATCCTGGGGGGGGGGGGTTTCACCTCTTCTTATATATATGCGATGCTTTTTTCTCAGCCTCAGCACATTAGCCTTGGAATTTCAATTTGTGTCCGAGCAGCGTGTCACGAACACATGCGTCGTGATGAATGCACCCAGCGTCCGTGAAAAATGAATGTCATATAACATAAGCAGTTATATATCAGATGTAATTGCACTCACAATTCACCTATAGCCCGGGGGCACTCCTATTTGTTGTGTCGGTGACATTTATGTAAGGGGAGTGTGCGGCTAATGTAGTGTGACTAAAGCAGCGCTGGGTTTTTTGCTTGGCTTGTGACAAGTCCAACTTTGGGAATTGGAAATATGCAGAAGATGACTGAGCTTTTACGGAGAACGGGAGGTTCCTTTGGCTCAGGCGGATTGCAAGGGGCTTACGCTGCTCACCGACTATACCTTAACGTCGGCTTCTGTAATTCATGTATGAAAGAACATTGTGATTGTTTCCTTATGCTTGCGAGCAGATGGCATCAACAAGCAGCATAGTCACCGATGTTCACTCACAAATTCCTCTCCCCTCCTCACCCCCACTCCACCTGCCACTTTCGACACATCTGATAAGCCAGATGTGTTCTGCAGCACACGGGGGGGACGGCTGTCCTTGCTGAACCACATGTCCACTTATTTTTTAACTCCAGCACACTTTTTTTTATAAGTTAGCTGATAAGGAGATTAAGGCTGCCTCATGCAAGATTGAAAGCAGATAATTGCCTTTTAAGATGGTTCAGACTCAAAACTGGTAAGATCGGTTTCATGCTCTGTCCCTGTTAAATAGGAGCGTTCCCCTGTCGTTCTGTCACATTCAAACACTTTAGAAAATTTGAATCGCGTGCTCCTTTTGTTCCAAGCTTTGTATGGGTGTAAACTTGCAGCTCACAGCTTTTGAACTAGGCTGGTCTCATGTTGATTATATAGATTTTCTCTCCACTGATCTCGACACAGTCCTGGTGAAAGCAGATAGGGATCTGAGTGGCAAGACCCAGCAGTTCATTCAACAAATTGGCCATTTTGTTTGCCTCGTCCCTTTGGATAGACAGTCCCCTATTTCAACTGGCTAGATGCTATCTGTGGCCCCTTTTGTGCAAACTTGATATCAATTGGACAGTAAATGGCTTTTTCACAGGCCATGGCTTTTTCAAAGGCCTCGCCCTTGCTAGATAAACATAATGGTGTGCGGTCAGATAAGGCCAATTCTTAAATATCCAATTTAGTATTTTCCTTAATCAATAAAATGGCTTCTAATTGCTCAATAATTGCAGGACATACCTTTAATAGTTGGCCTTTTTCGTACATGGTGCACAACCCAAAACATTTCCCCAAACCACCTTTCAAATGCTTTGGTGTAGTGATAAGATCTGATAAGAAATATTTCCCCCCCACATTCAAAGGATTATTGGAATTGTGAAAAAGAGTGACAGCCCATATCTGATATGTTCCATTCTCGGGTTTGAGATTTCATTCTTAGTGACAGTTTTTCATGCGACAGGGCCTCAGAGCGCTCGGACCACATTGGAAGAGGTGATCTGTCAGAATACGCTCTGCAGCAGCTCCACCATACCTGCAGGGGGAATCATCATAAAAGCACACTGTGCTGTAATAGCACTGCAGGGCACATCCAGGTGAAAGCCTCATCATCCCAGCTACGTGCCTCTGCCGTCTCTTTTTTCTTTGACACTCTTTGGGTGGTACAGTCGAGACTGTGATGAGCAGCTGTCATGGACACAAGCTTGTCCCAAAGATCTAGAAATAGTGTGGCACTTTGCCTGCTCACTCTGAATCGTGAATGTTTTCTATTTGTCTAATGATTCCTTTAACCTTGTAAACATAGACTCTTTTCTAAATCATAAATTCTAGATTTACTAATAATTCCAAAGCTTTTAAAGAGCCACAGCATTCTGTCCTTTATGGATGTATTCATATAGTCAGCAGTTTCGAGGTGTAAAGTCCCACAGCCATCTCTGGCCTCAAGTATCCTTAAGTGAAAATCATTCCAATGGTTTCCATGCAGGGACCCATACCCATTTAGAATAACAGGAACCAAGAGCACTGGTGCTGCATTGGTGCTCCCTGAGTTGAAGTCTTAGAATCTGTGCCAGTAGAGAAAAAGTATTGTACAGCATGAATTGTCTTACCCCTCTCTGTGAGCCTCCCCCTTTTCCAATTCCTGGATGACTCCCAAAAGCACCTTGATGGTCTCCTGGCTGGAGCTGATGAGATTTTCCATGGCCTGCAGCTGTTCTTTAACATCCCTGTCTGGATTCATAGGCACTATTTGCTTACAGGTCTCCTGTGTTTGGTCGGGCGGTGCTCCACCAGCCTCACCACCTTTGCAGGGGGACAGAGGCTCCTCCATGTCCCTTAGAGGCCGGGCCGATAACTGGCCTGTGTGGCACTGTGCCTGTGTTGTACAGCCTCTGCTTGCACGTGGCAGTGTCTCACTCTGCAGCCCGTTGAGCTGGAGACCTTTCTTCCGTTTGCTCCGCACAGACGGGCTGTCCAGGCACTCCACCTGCGTTAGGGAGTTCCAGGCGATGGGGCCCGAAACCTTGGAGGCCCTGTCCGGCAGGGTTCGGGATGAGCCCTCCTCCAGATTGAGCAGCTGCCTCTTGACCGAGCGGTCTGTATCGGCCTCCTTGAGTTGTAATCCCGTCCTGGCTTTCGAGGGGACACTGCAGAGCTGGTACTCTGCCTGTGCTCCGGCTCCACGTCCTCTCGGTGTGTCTGCAAGGCAGTCTGTGTCTGCAGAGCAACTGAGCAGCAGAGCGTCAGAGCACAGGCCATCAGGTGCAGTGTGCTGCTCCACTGTGGCAATGCACTCATTAGTATGGAGCAGAGCCCTGGTCCTCCGGACTCCACTCCCCCCGCAGGCTCCCTCCTCCTCCTCCTCATCTAAACCCCGCTCAGGAGCTTTGGACTGCTTCACCTCCATGACAAAACCGTTATTCTGACCTTTATAAGTTTCCACAGCCGCCACGTCTTTATAGGTGTGGCCTTTTTTGCGCTCAAATGGAAATGTCTGATAGCGTTTCTTGAGGTCAGGCGACGTCTGCACGCCCGTGCTCCTCGTGACGTTTGGGATGGATCTGCGGGCAGGGACAGTCATGTACTTGCGATACGCCACTTTGTATGAGATAGGCTTGCCACCTTTCCCTGCCGCCTGCAACTCGGCCTCCCTTTGCTCGTTCTGCGCCTCACAGATATCCTTGAAACGCACTTGCAGGGCCTTGTTCCTCTTCCTCACCTGGCGACTGGCTTCCAGGGAATACTTCACCTCAAGTGCCAGTGAGGTGGACGGCAAGGGGGCTGCCTCCGAGTCAGACTCTGAGTTGGTGAGCATACATTTGCCACCCTCCTTGCTCACCATGTTTCCTGAGAAGAATGGAGAAGAGATGCTGTGTGAGTCTTTCGCATTTACTTTTACAAAGACATTTTACAACCCATTCAACACAACACACATCCTCTCCTAGCTTTTCTACCTAGTCTTTATTTCTCAGTTTCGCTGAGGTGACCATTCACTGTGCTTACAATAAAACATGTTGTCATTAAACGCATTTAGGCAACAGTTGCAAATTCACTGACTCCTCCCTCTTCGAGCTTTCCCTTTCACGGCTAGTAATCATATTAAAACGGTATCTGCCCATTTGTAGGAACATGTGCTCTCCCTCAGCAAATAGGACTATCTCTGATCTGGAGATGCTGAATTGTGGGCGATATCTGCAAACATTTGTCAGAGAACTGTAACACAACCCCCTAAGGAGAAACATCTTAAGCAGAGATAATGCATTATCTTTCCCCCGGTACCACAGGTATGATAGCGTCATCACAACTCTGCAGGTTGCCTCTAATGCTGAATCAGATAGGACAATTATCCGCCGCCACTTATCTGCAGACACTGCTCTCCATCAGCAGTGAATGACTTCCTGTTTGAAACCTGTCTGTTTACCTAGCTGGGAGCTACACAATGGACATTTTGTCTCACCGTCTTCTCCATCACATTATCACCCTGCTTCTGTGCTAATACACTGAACTGTGCCAGATGAGAGAAAGTCATCTGTCATTGTCTAGTTGGTCTGAGATTTAGGATTAACGGTTTCATTAATAGACAGGAATAGTCCCTTTTCAGAGTTGGTATCATTTATAAATGCCTAAGTTTTACATGAAGTCATGCTTCTCCAGACAATGATGTTCTTCGAGGAAAGTATTTCCAGCATTAATATGAGTAAATTCAGATCTTAAAGGCTTTCCTAAAATTATGATGTACTTTTGGACATTTGGACTTTTCTTCTGCCAGTTTTTTAAGAATTCAGTCTTGCCGTGAATAATGCCTCCAGACCCTGTTTGCTTTGAAAAGCCCCAGCGGAATTTTTTTCAGTCCTAAAAGAAACACATGTTTGAAACTTTAAAAGTCAGTGTAGACAGATGTACACCGCCGTGATATAAATTGACAGGCCTCCCCTGAAACCATGCAGTCATTTTCCCTTTAAAGTCTCTGAGAACACAGTCAGAGAGCAACACAGCAGGCCGGTGTAGACGAGAAGGCAGCTTTGCAGTGTGCAGGCAGATATTTGGTTTGATTCTCAACAAGCAGGTAAATTCCTGCAGTGAAATGGACCAGGGAGTACGCTGAAATACAGTTGAGGAAACTAAAGAAAAGTCCAATATTATCTAAATCATATCTGGGCTCAGGTCAGGTGCAGTCATGTTGACTGGGCGTCTACTAATTTGTTTTGAAAGTGACTGAAAAACAGGTTGTGGTCTCAAGTACAGAATGCCTGTTGCTCTGTGGTGGGGCTCAGTTCCCTCTGTTATCGGCTCAGTGGGGTTTGGACAGAAATATGCGCTCTTATCGCAGCACGTGTTATGAGTGACAAAGAGCAACATATTCACAAGCTCTTGGGAAAAAAAAACATTATAGTCAGAGCAGTTTTTCACAAAGAAAGTCCAGAGGAGGGTGGGAAATAAAACCATTAGCAGTCGTCAGGGACTCCAGGGAACAGTGTGAAAGATGTGATAACTTGGTGACTCCTGACTCGCCTGCCACTGTTGATTGAGATGTGAATGCAGAGTGACTGCAAAACAATGAAAAGGGGCCGAAATCAGTGCTCCAGGTGTAGCGCAAGCCAATTCAATAATTTTTCCAATTATCCCCATGGCTGTGCAGCATTTGAGGCATTTCGGATGAAGAATGTCTGAAACTCACACTGACGATTGACGGTGTGATGTTTTATTTCCAGACTATTATTTATTTATTCACTAGCATGGCCGGGCTCCTGTGGTCCATCCCTGCCATTGTCCTCTCCGTGTTTGTTCAGTGGATGAGTCTTTGTTACCATCAGTGGAAGTTTCTTTATAGTATAATGAATAATATAATATATACAAGTCAAGATGCCAAGCGGTTCTGAGTCATTGGATATAAAGAAATAATGGTAGTTTCCTCGGTCCTTTCTACTCATCCTCCTCTATAGCTCCACAATACATCCAGTTTCATGCTATTGTATCATATCCTCATTTAAAGTTCATCCCTTCTGACATGCCAGCACTGCAGGCTGGATGATGTGTCCGTGACTCCACATATCTGATTTTTTACCCACCGGGCCCGGGAAACTGTAGCAGCACTCGCATCTCACCTCCGGCTCAAAAGCCTCCCCACGGCATCTTGCATAAATAGCATGACTCATCACGCAATCCTGTGACAACTGTCCCTTTTTAGGGTGGCCCTGATCCTCTTTTTTTTCATTTAGGGGCAAGTAAGTGAAGTGAACTGACCCACTATTTTCTACCAACAAGCCGGCCTCACGGGGTCATCTACGCATGGCAAGGCACATCAGACACACTCACTTCTGACCTTGTTTCCGCAGCGCAGCTCACACAGCTGTCACAGTGGCACTGTGGGTCATTATTTGGGTTATTTCTAAGGACACAAGTGAGTTGTGTTTATGATGAGAATCTGTTGAGCATGACTGGTTCTTGGGAAGAGTTTCCTGGCTGTTCTTTGAAGCTTTGCAGGGCTACAAGGACATTCCCCATCACTGTGCTAATGCAATTCATTATTCTTTAATGGAAATGGTCTTTATTCGCAGAGCAAGTGCTCATTTGAGGCAACACACCGTGAATTCAAAGCAGGATCCCCTATTAATGGCATATTTTGAACTGCATAGTATGACTCAGCAGTTTTGTGACTGGCGGTTACCTAATTGAACTTTTGGTCGCTGGGGGTAGAATCTTTAAAAGGTGGAAATCTTCTCACCTGATTCAACCTGGGGGATTTAATGTTTACCCTAACTTTGAGCCTGACTAATTTTATTTTATCTTTCGCTGCTGCTCCAGCGAAGAGAAAATTCATTAATATAGCATGCATCACAAAACAGGTGAATGTATTAAACCCTGCAAATATGGCCGTACATGTCAATTAGCAGCACCAGTCGGAACAGGGCCTCTGGTTTAAGCATTAAACAAAGTGTTTCATTGCGATTTCACACAATTTCTTATTATAATACTTGAATATTTCAGTCATGCACAGCGCACATTACATAGGTTTCTCTGGTGTTCAGCTTCATATTTTTACAGATCCATTTCAAGATAATTCAATGTCAGATTGATATTGATTCGATATTTACATTGAAGTGGAGCACTGTCTCTGAGGAAAGGAAGAATCCCCCTGCTTTTATGGATGCCCACACTGAAGTCCTTGTTGTTAAACAGAAGCACACTCCTGCTGCCAGGGCAGAAAAGCCATCTCAGGGACATAAAGGATGTTACTGAAGCGTATGCGAAGGTTGGGTAATGAGATATTCAACAATCACATATGGCAATGCTTCAATGTAGACTTTGCACCCTCCGATCTTCAGAGGCCTTACTGTCAACATTCCCGGTGCTGGCACATCTGTGTTTATGTGCTGAACGAAAATAATAAGGAAATGTGTGCAGCCAGCTTTGCATTTTTCGAATTAGAGACAGAGTGGGCTACCAGCTCCTCTATCGCTGCAGTTTTACATCATTACGGCTCAGCGTGGTCTCAGATGCTGCTTGAACGAATAAGTGTGGCAGCATCATCACAGACGCAGGAGCTGCAGACTCGTCTGTAATCCAGCGTTATCAACTCGTGTTTTGTTTTCCTCTTTTCTTTCTGCTGTCAGCCTCCCCTCATAATTACACAGGGCTTAGTAGTGTATTGAAAAAGTCTTTGATGTGTCTCTTAAGAGCACACTGATTTGTGCAGGAAAAAGATGTGCAGGCTCACAGTTTGCTTCAGATTGTGTTGGGGAGGTCATCTGACATTACAGGGGTTTACTGCCGGGTATTTACTTTCTATTTGTCCTGCAGCGCAAGAGCAACACCAGGGTTTGATGAGGGTACATATATACGTATATATATATATATAGCTGAGTGATTAACTGTACAGGTCAGTGTTGAGGGATTACAGCAGCCCTGTGCATTAGTTCGACACCAACCACAGCAAATCCTTTGTCAGTTAATGGTAGCTTAATGCCGTGAGATGGAACGCCACTGGAAATCTCAGGGTTTTAGCGGATTGTCTTTCTAGTAATTGTTGCTCCATCAACTGAACTACTGCTCTGTTGCCAAGCACCATGTTGAAGACTTAGCACAGAATTATCATGTAATATTGCAGTAATGGCTAAATAACACCAGGAACATATTTTTCGAAGCTGCAGGATGAGATTTCCTGACTGTAACATGTTTTCTCCTCATCTGTCGATCTCTTTTGCAGTCCTCCTGAAACATTAATTCCATTATGATTCTTTGGCAACTTGTTGAAACACTAGAAACAGATTAGTGTGTCAAAAATGTATTCTCATGGCGTGACTGGATGAACCCAGATTTGCTGCTTCAACTCGGTCAGTTTTAATCCAGTTTGGATTACAGCTGCCCTGCAGGTTCGCTCAAGAGTCAAGTGTTATTGATTTGTCTTTATTTTTATTGTAAAGGTCTTTTGTCAACCAATAGTCTTTAATTGTATGATTAAATATGTATGCATTCTGTACATGTATAGATGCCATGTTGATAATTTAATTCAAATTTGGTCTCATGGGTACAACAAGAGATGTATCCGTTGTCGTTGTGCACTTGAAAGCCACACAACATATAATGTGTGAGACATTCCAATTAAAAGCCTTAACATAGATTAACAGCCTCTGAGAGGCTGCCGCGAACGTCATTAGTCTGTTTTCACCTCTGGTGTTTGTAGTGAATGACATCCCTGTCATAAAACAACAGTCACTTTGAACCGTAGCCTTATTATTCTCATTCTTGTTCTCTTTGTTAGCTCTTTCCCCATTGTTGTCGGCTTTGTGCGCTATATACCGCTCGCAACCAGGTGGGCTCTCAGGAGCCTGATGAATTCACTGGAAGCGTGTAATCCATACGTCAGTGAAGACAGCGACGGCGAGATAGAGATCAGACCTCAGGAAAGGATGCATGCTGCAGAGGCTGCCTGCTCCACTCAGAATGCATAAGCTCACTCCCTTCTTCCCTGAGCTCTTTGTCTTTCTACAGAATGTTATATCTCGCTCATTTCTTTTCCTCGTTCCTCTCTTTCTCTTTGATGATTTCTCTCTCTCTGACTTTTCAATCTTCTCTCTTTGCCTTCGAGACACTCAGGTTTCAAAGTTGACGTGGAACTGGTGAACTCTCTCATTCGAAACACACACACACACACAACTACACACCAAAAAGTCTGTCCACAATGAACATTTTAGGACTGTGTCGGCATTCCTTAGTGTGCTGGACCACAGAGCAGGGACACGTCGAGATCCACTTAGTCTTGGTTAAATTAAAAAAAATACATTCACAGCTTTTAACTAAGAATCTTTCCTTTGAGAATGTGGAAATGGAAAATGTTTGAAGTGTCCTCTGACACCTAAACCTGCAGAGATCAATAGTCTGTATCCAAAGACTCCACAATTAGAGCCAAAACAGTTAATCACCCTCTGGAAGTGTATTTTACACCAATACTAAAATGGATTACTTGTCATTTGAAACAACTTCACAAATTTAAGAGCATGCTGCCTCATTTTCTTTAATGTAACTGGAAACAAAACCCTGTTGTTTTTCAGCAGTTGTTTTGAGCTCCAGGAGAAATGCGTGGATCATTTCTCACTCTGTTTGTTGAAGAAATAACAAGTAGGTACAAATTTAATGGAAAAAAAAATTGTCGCCCAGAAAATAATAAAACGATACGCACATCAGTGCATAAGCTCGCGGTAAATTCCCAGCCCCTGTTGCTCTGCCTCTGGGCCTCTCGGAGCCCCAGCTGATGGCGCTTTACACACACATACACCAGCGCACACCGGAAACAGCATCCAGGTGGCATCAGGTGCAAAGCGTCTTCCTCTGCTTCTTGTAACAGAAGCTTGAAGTCGTCCACACATGCACCAATACACCCACAATGTCTCACACACACACACACACAGCCTCTCCACCTCAGAAAAGAGACACAAGAGATCTACCTCAGCTGCATGGTGTTGTTGTGGCGCTCCCAGGGAAAAAAATCAGACTCTTAATGAATAATCCTATTAGCACATGAAAGGTAACATCTGGCCTGTTCCAAAAGCAGTCATTCTTTTATGGGAGAGCAATTTGTTTTCTGGATGAATGAGAACCCCTCCCAGCGAGAGGGGCCATGGGAGGCGAGTGCACACTTCACCACTCGTCTGGAAACCCCACACGCTCGTTTGCTCCCTCCCACTCTAGCGCCGTTGGCCAAATTTTGCTTGATTTTGTGAGGTAGGTGTCATGCAGAAGAAAGATAATCTGTGCAGACCGCTCCCATAACACGTCTCCCTGACAGTTGTCTGTGTTGTGTTCATGCTGCCATCCTTTGTGTTGCAGCCTTGTTCTGTCCCTTCCTGTCCTCTCCTCTGTCTTTGGAGTGATTTTGCTGCATGCAAATGCTGCTCCTTTCTCAATGCGCGCACGCATATGGCAGAACTGTCAGTCTTCCTCCACCTTCCCTCTGCAGCATCACTCACTGGTATCAGGGCTTCCTAAAAATATAGATTTGCTTTGAAGTATCAGGCCATCGCGCTTCAGGACCGCTGTGCTCGGTCCCCGCAGAGGCGACGTGAAGGTTAAAGTAAAAGAGGCAGTGACGAATGATGGGAAAGTTTCTCTTCTTTTTCTGAGGCAACATCTTCTTTTATCCACACGCAGTAATTTTGTATAATGTTGAGCAGGTGGCAACTTTTTGAGCCACGTCAGCAGATTCGTTAAAAAAAAGAAAAGACAAGGAACAAGGTCTCGGTTATTTCTCACAGACAATCGCCTTCCCCTCCTCTTTATGTCTTTATCTATCTTCATCTGCTTCACTCAATCCTCAGTGTCTGCAGAAAGTGATGTGGAGCAGAGGGGAGATGGTATCAGAGCGTTGATCTGTGATAGTGTTGGGGGGGGGCTGTTCGGGGAGAGTGGGAGTGACGTGTGTTTTGTGAGGAAACTGAAGGGCAGTCAAGATGTGAGGGTTCTACGCAAGTCGTGCTCTCTTCTCCCTCCCCCCCTCACACACGCACACACACACACACGCACAGCCTGCATGACGATGGTGAGTTTACCCAGTCCATTAATCTAGATTAGTCTCTTGTTAAGGTCCCTCGTCAGATGCAGCCAACAGTCCGTTGCTCAACTCTCATCACATATTCCCCTGTGCTACCTGCCCGAAGACCCTGCTGCCTCCATATATGGGAGAACAGCTTCACGCAACAATAATTTTGCCTCGGATATCAATGTGTTTTATGTAACGCTCACTCAGCCAGAAAACTGAGAGGAAATGCAGCATCATGCCAGCCCCTGTACGCAAGCACGATCTCAGATATGTATCCTGAGCCAGTCAGATCAAATCTGGATCAAAATCCTCCTGAACATAGAACCCTGACCTGTCAGATCTGATAGATATCAGTGAGCTAAGGGGGGAGCGACCGTTTTCTCTCCCCACACATTTACCTGAGATTTGAAACGCTTTTACATGTTTAAAGTTTTCCGAATGGAATGAAAACGTCCACTGAACTCAACGGCAGCACATTCCACAACCGCCGGCTGAGGTCTAACCTCCACCACTTCACCCCGGCAGAGCAAACTAAGCATTCAGACAGCCTGAGATCGAACCTCGGCTCTCCTGCCACGCAAATGTGATATTTGACCAGTCGGCCCCAAAGTGAAAATCCTTAATGAAGACATTCCCTGTGGCTTATTCCAGGCTCAGTCCCAAAGAGCAGGCAGATCCCTCAGACCCCCCCCCCCAACAGAGGTTCAATTTAAACACGGTCGCTCTTGCAGTTACAGACGGAGAGGTGATAAAGCGGGGAGGACGAGAGCAGAGAGGAGCGACTCACCTCAGACTATGAATTACTGACGTAGAGGATGCGATAGTCTAGATCCCTGGTTGTGCCCATGCATGCCCGTTTCCTTGTGGATTAGAGGCGAGCTGCAATAGGAGGCTATGCCATGGCAGAAGTTGAGAGGACAGACAGGCGGCGGCAGGACGCAGGCGAAGCGGCAGTACTTGGAGTAGTTGTTGCACATTGGCGTCCTCTGATCCAGTGGTGTGACGTTCCCTCTAAGCCCCAGTCGGAGTCAACGCTCCCCTCTCTATTCCTCCTCTACACCCGCTGTCCTCTGTTCCCCTTTCTCCGCACGGTGTCAGCAGGGGCTCTCACGCAGACACACACTCACTCACTCACACATGCATACACACACGCACGCACACACACACACACACACACACACACACGCACCCTGTGACTGAACTCCGGACGCCTCAGCAGCAGAGCCCACGCAGGCAGAATATCCCCATCGTGTCGCCGTTGGTTCTCCTTGCTGGCTTTCTCCGCTTTCCTGCGTGTGTGCATCTGAGACTGTGTGTGTGTGAGAGAGAGGCAGAGAGGGGGAGAGAGAGAGCGAGAGAGAGAGAGATTAAGTGAAAGAGGGGGGAGGGAGCATTGGAGAGAGGCAGCAGAGGGAGGTGGGAAGGTTGCAGTGGAGAAAGTACAGTTCTAGTTTGGGCTACATCTGGCAGGTTCATGCATCATCCCTTTATCTCATCACTTAAAGCTGTTTTGTCAGTGACTTCACTTCGACGCAGACCATATGCACGAAAAGTCTCGCTCCACATACTTTTGTCAGCAGCAGAAGAATGAATTTCAGAGATTTGAACAGGTATTCTTTTCCTCACAGCTCTGCTCCTCAACATTTTTTTGTTTTTCGTATCTCAGCAAACGGCGGCTGCACGCACGCCCCGTGTCTGCAAGTCATCGTCATGTTTCATCAACCTTGAGACTTTCATTACAAGTCCATTCACCTTCTGTCTTCTCACATTCCCTGAGTCCTCACAGCTTTTTTTTTTTTGTGTGTGTGTGTGGGGAGAAGATTCCATCTGCTTGTCCTCCCACTTCAGAGCTCGTCTGCCTGATCTCCTCTCGGCTTTTTATCCATCTGTCAAGGGCTAGTTAGCAGTTAACACTGTTTATGCAGCAGAGGACCTGTTTTTCTTCTGGGATTGTGCATTTTCCTCCTAGATCTAATTGGATTTATGGCGTGCCATTGTCGCATTTATCGGAGAAAATAAGGAGGGAGGGAGACGGCACAGTCGGTGTGACCTTGATCGTGCAGGAGTGGGGCTGTGTGCCCAGCTGAATGTTTCTCGCCGCCTTAGCTCGCCCTCATTCTCACAGGGAAACCCCGAGTTCTGCTTTAAGCCTCTGGTGTCATGGTAATGAGCCGCAGCTCTCCAGACATCAGCTTCTGCCACACACACAATGCATTCACAACATAAGCAGGACATACTTTATAAGTTTCGTCTCTTGGTGTCCCAGCAGCTTGTTTGAGAAATCCTGTGATATTTGTATTTTTTGTTGCATGGTACATCGCCAACATTCCCACTGAGTTGCTGTGGCTGCAAAGTTCTGTGACTGTCTGAAGCGTGTTTAACTGTGGAGGGATTGAGAGTCTTCTTCTGTTCTGTGTTTTTTATTTATTTATTACAAGTTTTCTCATAATAATATCTCCTCATCATAAGCCGTATTCCTTTATTGTCAATATTAATATGTTGGTTCTCATTTGTTTTATTTCCCTGTAGGTGCCATAATTTATTGGTTTAGTAGGGATATGGTCTCATTTATGAATCCTGTTTGTTGTGAGGGGTGGTTATTCATTTTCTAATTTAGAAACTTTCAGCTGGAAGAGAAAAATCAAATTAAAGATCCTGGAAGATTCTTGTATTGGTGTGACACTAATACACCTGCACCACAGCTTTGTTATTCCTCTGCCGGGCGATGACAAGCAGAAGGTTTTTGACACAAGAGGAGGTTGAGTAACGCTGAGGGGCATGGAAAAGCCTCTGCAGTTTTCTTTTTATTGGGACCTGCTCAACAATCTGCTTGTGTAAGCAAACGTTTCTGTATAAACCAGTGGCAGAGCACAAGTCACTGGAGTGACTCTCATCTGCTATTGATTTCATTACCTTGATGCTGACCCCCCGGGGGACACCTATTTGATGTCCCTGTCCCCTGCATGTCCCGGTACACACAGTGCTGTGGTCAAAGGAAGAGCCAGAGTTAGTTTATTCTCGATTTTTGCTGCTGGGCCTGTTGGGATTGTTAATAGATATATGGATTATGTGGTTTGTGATTGGAGTGCACAGACTCTACCCTTCATGAATAAATACACTGTCATTTTTTATGTCAGGCACAAAATGTTTATGCATTTTCCACTTTATGTACAGATGAAAGCAGCCTATAAAAGAAACCATTGATATCTAAATAAACATATCAAGTAGGGACAAATATAATTGAAACTTAAAAGAAGAACTCAAATGATCTATTTGCAATTTGTCACTTGATCTTGAACGTCCTCCCATGAAAGTACTTGCTGTATTTGACAGGACAGGAGTCTTCCTCTCATTGTCATGCAGCTCTTTCCCACCTCATCCAGCTGCCAGGCTCATGTCACAGCGCTAATTGCCGTAGAATGTGTTAGCGTTGCCCAGTGGAGCCGGAAATGATCTTTTCATTGTAATCTCGCCCCCCAGTCTAATCTGAATTATTTTCTCTTTGGTCTTGTTTCAGCCGCACACTAATGAATTTAACTCCATTTCCCATATAACGTCATTGTACATTTAAAACTTTCATTATGGTCGTTCCGCCACGCTATGAGATCCTCGGTGCATTCATCCACACCGTGCACATTAGAGCGATGATATCTGCACGGAACCTAATTACTATGTTGGTGATGAGCGCTGTCAATTCTCCGTAGTTCAGTTCTCTCTGCACGATCCTGGAAATGGAAAAAGAAAATGTTTGTGTGTGGCGCAGTGTATCCGTGCGCACTTCGGCTGACAGGCTGATATGGTGCGTCGCCTGTGCAGTCACGATGCCCCAGCAGGAGAATTGAAGCTGAAAATGTACCTCGCAGAATATACGTCAGCCAGAGTCTGTCCCTCTCTGCTGCAGTCCTTCCTACACGTGTTTACTGGGGAGACCGAAGCTGCCTCCGAGTTCAAGACAGAAGGAGAAATTAATAAATTTGAATCATAAAAACATGCAAAACCATAAATGTAACTTATAAAGACAGTTAGATAGTTGGTAGCTTCAACACAAGTGTTTCCTCAAGCTTGTCTTAGATGCATGCTGTCTGAACGAGTGGCACAACGGGTCACTTTCATGGCCGGCTGCCCAGGTCTTCTGCAGTTATTATTTATCGTTATTTATTCTGAAGTGTTTACTCGGACATCGCGGTGCATCGTGCCAAATGTCACTGAAGGAGGAATCGAAGGAGAGTGTTTTCAGCTGGCCTCTAACCGCTCCTCCACTCGGCCCTGTCGGCTAACCCGCCTGCTCTCACGCCACCATGTTGGCCTGAGGCTGGAGCCAAGTGGGCTCGCTGTTGAATCCTGCAGCAGTGGCCAAGTGCATCAGACGTGTCGGCGCTCCTCGGCTGGGTGCGTGATGCATCTTGTCACCAATACAGAGTCCAGTCATTTTTAATTTAATGCAATTTATCAATGATTAGAAAAATCTTAATAATGAATGAAATATAATGGTTTTCTATGCAGGTGATCAATTTTCTAACCATAAATGGTTCATGAATTCATCATAATGTGAATAAAGATTTTAATGAGAAACTATTCTTTTATTACTTCATTGTTGTTACTTCTAAAATAACTCATTATATAAACAATTTGAGTAATAGAAAATACTCATCCTTTGGATGTTTTCAATGTCCTTGATGCACAAAGAATTTTTATAATTTATATTTTTTTCCGTCTGGTTTTGTTAATGCCATTTCATATTTTCATTCAGCCTCCCCTCGGTAAATCACCCCGGTGGAAATGTTTGATTCTCAGCTCCAACACGTCTGTATTCCTTCAATGGATGACTTGGCAAATTGAAGAGAATACCAATTGAGATGGTATTGTGTGCCGCTGGTCGCCTTGCCAACAAAACCCGCTATCCGATACTCTACGCTTCTCTCTTACTCGTGAGATCTTCTCTTTTTCTTCTTTGTCATCCAAATACCTCCTTTATTCGGGTGTGCCGATCACATTTGTTTGCATAGGAGGAGCGCCCTTATCTCACTCTGAATACATGAGGCCGTGCCAGTGTGGGGTTTTCTTCTGTACTTCATGTTGTAATGAGCCAGTCAATTCACACTGCATCAGGCCTGAAGCTCATACGGAGAAACCTGGGAGTGTTTCAGTCCCTGTTGGTCATCATTCTCCTCGTTCCTCCTCTTCCTCTGTGTTCCTATGTCAGTCTCCTGCAGAGTCCCACCCTACATCTCTCCAGAGACTACCAAGCCTTTCCCCCACTGGCTCAATTAAAGGCTTTAAAACGATGCTCTGGTTATGGTGCAACCCCTCACAGCTAGAGCGAGCATTTTTTTTTTTTTACTCCTGGACTATCAGACGCCAAAGTGAGATGAATTATCACAGAGATATGAGCTGTCTCATGATGGATCCGGTCCCTCCCTCTAATCACCACATTTTCATTTCCACCAAGATTGTGCCTCATTTGCCCTCAAGTAAAAAAGATTGATACGGAGGCCAGAAATGTGCACCCCCCTCCAGACACGGTGATGAATATAAGTTGTGAAGTTCCCATTTATTGTTGTTTTTGGCTCAGGAGATAAACACTTGACGTTAATGGCGACATAATTGGAGGCTGGTGAATGGCTGACTTCTTGAAGACCGCTCCGTCTCACTTTGTCTCATCCCTTACGACTTTTTCTTGGAAGTTGTCAGCTTTTCTCAAATCTCTCATTTGTTTTATTTTCCTCGCCCATTGTCCAGATGACAAACACATTTGCCCAAAGATAATTGCTCCTTTGGATGTTTGTTGTTTGCTGCGTCTCTCCAACTCTAAAGCAGCGGGTTTTCTTTTTTGTATTGTGCACAAAGCAACAGTGTCTTTTTTGTAATTGGAAATTCCTCTGCGGCCAATGGGGAAAGAGCCAAGGAGAACTTTGTGTTCTTTCTAATTTTCATGTTAAATACATAAAACATTCTTGCTTAATTAATCCTTCATCGGTGTCATGCTGCTGCTGTAGTCTCGTCTTTTTGATGGAAGATCAAGACTAAAGATAATTTCCTTTCCCCCACTTGTATTAGTGAGTGTATCGCAATAAAATCAGCCCTCAGGTTGAAAAAACAAACAAGTCACAGTTGTCAAGAGGCATCATGCCGACAAACTTAAGTTTGCATGTATGAGTAATAATAGGAGCTCTGTTTGGATTCTCAAACAATTTCTGTTTTGGTTCCTTGCGTCTTTTATCATTTTTTTTACCGTTTTGTTTTCGTCTCAAGTTGTTTTCGTCAGGCAGACAGAGTAGGCAGAGTATTTTGTTGTTCTCCCTCCTCTCAGCAGCTCCTCAGCGTGTCACATACCCCTGCCACCCACACCAAAATCAGAGATGATGGCCCTGCTTGTGAGGAGTGAGCGAGATGTTTTTTTCCCTTTCCCCAAACCCTTTTTATTTGTTGGCACGTTTGATTTGATTCTGTCCATAATCTCTCCTTCCTCAAACACATAAACACATGCTGTCACTTGAATGTTTTTTTTATGAGTTCTTCTCCGTTATAAAAGTGGAGAGACGAGGTTTGACAGGACACGTTGGTCTGTGAGTTCTTCTGCTTCGCCGGTCACTGCCGCTGAACCTGCAGAGTCAGCTGTTATGACAGTGAAGGCTATCACACCGGGTCCATTAAATTAGAGCTGCAGCCCTGAGAGGAGCTGAATGTTTCCATTTGCAGGCGTATCCCACACCTCTATTTGATGCATTTTCATATTAACAAGCGATGTGGTGAGTGTTGGTACCACGTTTGGATTTCAGCTGCCTCACAGTGAAAAGTCAGCGGAAGATTCTCCGTTTGTCTCTGCAACATCATCAGACAGACATACGGCAGATAGATCCCTCACCTGTATTGTGGTGGTATGCATCCTTTCTATTTGTATAATAATAATAATAATAATGCAGTGACCATGAGCTCGTCATAGAAATGCCCAGAATTGGAGAGGGATTGAACAGAGGCGTCAGACGAGCTGTGTGTGACTTCAGCATCGTCTCTGCTCTGCTGTGTTGTCGGTGGGTCAGGCCTAATTAAAGCTCAGTGAGAGGCTCTCCAGCGAAAGCCAGTGCCTTGTGAGGATTATCTAACATAAAGCAGCTGAGTTATATTCTCTGGATGAGGGCCGCGCGAACAGCGTCCTCACTTCACCAAGGTGTTTGCAGATTAAGGTCCCAACCTTGGGTTTGCTCGGGTGATTAGTTGCAGAGGATGAGAAAAAAAAGAAAGGGTAAGCGTGAATCCAACCACATCTCACTGCAGCTCAGAAATCGCCTCTTTGTGCAGCTGTTTCTGTGCAGCCACAGATGCTTTCCGTCACATTCAAACAAAAATGCTAACAATATTATGAAAATGCAGCGCAAATCTTCCTTTTCCTCCTCTCGTCTGTCTTTGCCTTTATTAGCTCCTCTAGTTTGAGATGTATGTTGTGAGCTGTGGAGAAGGTCAACCGAAATCTGCCAATATGATGCTTACCTCAGCAGTTTTAGATGTGGAGATAGAGAGTCGCCTTTTAATGCCTCTGCATCTGAATGCTTATCACATCTTAGACTTATTAATCCGCATGTGCTGCCGTGCATTCTTGACAAGGCGGTTAATTACCTTCTCTTATCTTTGCTGCATTTCCTCTGATCACCATGTTGAGGGGAAATTGTGTCGGTGCGGCATTGACAGTCCAAAAGCGATACTCTGAGCATTTATTCCTCCAAAGTGTTCATGCAAATTGGTTTTAGTGGCATGTAATCATGTACATAAGTTTCCGTATTGTCTGCATGAAATAGCAAGAGTTAGAGTGTTGGATGTGCTGCCGAAAAAAATCCAAACCTGACCTGACACACACGTGCCCCCCTCACCTGCTGTCTGCAGCACATGTACACAGTGCTAACCAGAGGCAGAAAAGCGCACTGCGTAGTGAAGACAGCACTTTCGGGACCCCACAGGAATTATAATCAGTAGAAACAAAGAGCCGAGGAGTGGAGGGCGGCAGGTTAATGAGATCAGTCACTGACTGAGGGCGCTTACCTTTTCAAACCTGGGAGGCCGCTCCTGCTTTAAGCACTCAGATCTAATCAACTCTGCCAGTCGGTATCCATCAAAATCACAGACGCAGAGTCGCTCTGTCCTCAGCCTTCAATTTGAAACTTGATTGTATATTGAATGTCCTCCTCTCTCTTCTCCAGGGGAGCTTTGTGGCCAGCATGACAGCCACGCTCAGGCAGATGGACGACTATCATTACGCCCATCTGATCGGCACCTTCGGCAAGATAAGGAGCGATGTGGTGGTGAGTACGCCTTGTCGATGAGATGGGACTTTGTCGCGTCGTCAACTTTCGAACGCTGCTGAAAACTAAATCAGAAGTTGTGTTCGATGTGTGGCGACAAAATGTGTTTCCCTCCATTAAAAGTATGAAATCAAATTTCTATAAGTCCGTCCTCTCCAGCTGCTTTATGTACTGCGTGCTCTTGATGGCACGTCCTGAGGGAGGTTGGGGTGGAGGGATAAAACTCATTGATGTTATGGATTTCAGCTCAGTATAATTCCTCCCTCAAAGCAGCATTTCTGTAGCATCTGCTGCCAGATTAGCATTATATAACTCTACTCTGACAAGTGGGGATTTCCCTGTTCGCTTTCACCCCCCAACTCTGTTTGCTTTTGAGCTTTATTGGATGGACAAAATCTAATTCCCATCGCAGGTAACGCTGTATGAAATCCAAATAGTAGATTTTTTTTTATTGTTTTGTGAAGTTTCTTTGCTAGTATTAATAGCGTGGATTGCTGCATCGTGACTGAACAGCTTCTTTGAGGCTGCCTGTCTAGTTCCCACAGTGGGATAAAGGATCACTGTGATTAAGCTGGGTCTTTGCACAAATGTACTGCCTCTCAAGCTGGTGCGGGCCATATCCACTTTTTATAACTGGCTGCCGCCCAAAAGACTTTGTTGTATTGCAGGTTTTCTCAAATATATATAAATATATTCAGGAGGAGATCTGGTGGGGAACATCTTCAACCAAAAATAGACGCACATGAATATTTATGTTTCAGGTATTTAGCCTGCTCTGGCACAATAGAGGGGGCTTATGCGGAATGTGGTGAATTCAAGGGTTAAACAAAACTGCATTGATGAAAGAAGTGAAAAATGCACCCCTGTGTCCCTTGAGAGAAAAGTTTCAGTGAGAGAATCTGGAGCGGCACTGCTGCAGAGAAGGGAGCCGAGCATCTATTAGTGGAATAAGTGAACCTAGTTATCAAGTTGTCACGTTATGCTTAACACCTGATAATTATGTGCCCTGGTAATGCCATCTAACTATCACGTGAAATAGTGTTCTGTTTTTTAGAATTCGACAGAAAAAAACGAAGACTATGGATGTTTTTCCGGAGACAGACTCTGTGTTTGAAGCCTTATATTTAGTGTATAAATAGAAAAGGAACCTCTCAAACTCATAAAGGCGTCTCTGTCTCTGTTGTTGCTCTTACCAAATGTATTGGTTATCGTGCAAAAGACATCCATGGTCGGCCGTTAATGTAACACAGCAAGTGGTCACGTTTTCAGTCACCGGCTCAGGTTTTTGTAAAGCTCTCTAGATCTCTGTACAAACTTTTGTAGTGTTGTAATTACACTTGTTCAGTGCATCAAACTGTTGTTTCGGGTCCTTCAGTATGGGAAGGGCAAGTCCTTGAGGATAATTGTGAAGAGTTGGGGGAAGCTTGGCAAGTCAATAATTGAAAATTTTTGGTCTCAAGTGCCACATGCATGATGGGAAATATGTGGCTGTGAAAAAAAAAAAAAAACTAATCTCAAAGCCGCGTCTACAGATTGCTCTTATCTTTGAGTTGGGAAGAGTTACCGTTTTCATTTTGAAAACTTTCTCTCTCTCGCAGGACTTCCTAATGGAAACATTTATCATGTTTAAAGATCTCATCGGGAAAAACGTCTACCCCTCGGACTGGGTCATAATGAACATGATGCAAAATAAGTAAGTACATCCCTGCTGGACAGATACGCACACATTTGGAGACACACATAAATCACACGGCTCTAAACTCCCCACACTGTTGTTGCTAGGGAACAGCAGTCAGAAATGGTTACGGTTATTTTCTCATGTTTTCCTCTCCATGCAAATATCGGCACAAGGCCTCGGCGGTGTACCAATCAGATGAGCAGTCAGGGCAGATGCAAACAGTCACATGAATTATAGATGCAAAGTTATATGCTGCGTCCTAATCTCCAAAACTTTGTCTCTGCAGCTCTTCACTTTGTCGCTGGTCGTGCTGCAGTGGCCTTCTGTTTTATTCATGCGAACCTCGCCTTGTTCCTTTTATTTCTTGTCGAAAATATAAAATGTGCTTTGCAGTTTATGAGTATAGTCAAGAGCTTCTCTTATGCGAGCGCGTCAGAGGAAGCCAGAACTCAAAATGTACTGAAAGGCTCTTTTGTGATTTTTCTCCTAGTTCTGTTGTTATATACGACGAGGCGGCTGTCAGATGAAAACACTCGAGTCGCCTCCTGACAGCACAGAAAGAAAACTTTCCTTTCCTCACCAGGCCAAAGATCCACGGAGATTCATTGTGGAAATACACTACAAATTCATCATTGCACTCATATACCAATGTCCGACTCATGATGGTGGAAAGGAAGCAATAGGTATATTCATTCAATGCAGCCTGGCCACCAGCGGCTTGGTTCCAAATTCAGATGTTATACGAGCGGTGACTAATGTGTCCGTGGCTAGCGAGAGAGACTTCTGCAAACTTCATCCCAACTCCATACTCCTTCTGAAGTCACAAGAGGTAATTTATCATATTCCGTGCAGCTCCCCAAAAAGCTTTTATACACCTTATTTCACAAGCAGCACTACTTCCCTGGGACTGGTAAACAGACCCTGGTGTGTAAAATCAGCTCCAATGAAAAACAATGAAGAAAAGCCAAATGGAAATAACAAGGTTTTAACATTTAACATCCAAGTACCTGGAGCCGTGTGTGTTCGAGCGCAGATTCAAAGTGGCCATTTCCTGCATGTGCACATCTGATCACTCTGACTCCCTGCCCGCTCTTTCCTAAATCATTCCAGCATCATCAGCAGCCAGGATATTTCAAAATTGCTATTCAATTTTGGTTCCATTTCTCTCGTCTGCCCGTTTGATTGCGAGTTGAGCTCCCAGCAATTTGTTCTCAGATCATGTTTTGTAGCATATGAAATGTTTTACTTTTTAGACCGGCCGCCCCCCCAGCCCCCAATCATTCCCCGGGTTGAACCTTTCGTCTGCTCACACCTGTTTGTGACAACCCTGAGATTAATTCTGCATTCCACTCAGTGCATTCAGACACTTGTTGGAGTTAAAAACATTGTTCACCCCAGTGAAAAATAAGCCTGTCAAAGTCTGACTCCTCACAGACGGTTTGTGCTTGAGCCCTTTTGAATCCTGCAGGTGTCGGCGTCGCGGCAAATTAGCAGAACTCTTCCATTTGTCACCATCCGTCAAAGTGCGCTTGATCGGTTGTTTCCTGCTCCCTGCAGTGGGAACCCAAGGTGACACATCCATTCATCTCAAGACAGAGCCATAAATGTGTTGCATTAACAATCTGAGAGCATAGGAAGGTGGGAGCATGCATCATACTCTTAAGCTGCCGTGGCGGTAGGAGACTGATGGAATTCATGGCAGCCTTTGCACACTCGTAAGTGTCAACTTTCTGAGGTGCCGGCATTAAAGTGGGACCACCACTTCACCTCACAATTTATTTAAAGGTGTAAAGGTTTGCTAGATTCTGTTTTGGCTCATGTGGGGGCAGATGGACTCAAAGCGGAATGAGATATTACAAACCTCTGACATAGCATATATATATCACCTTATTGCAAGAGTGGGGCAAAAAAAAAATCATAACAGCCAGTGTGCTAATCCAATAATTATTCAGTGGATGAGTTTCATGGAAATTTGTTCCTTTTTTTTTGCAGTTTTTGCATAATCCTGCAAAGGAGCAAAAGGACTGTGATGAAAACAAAACCAAAATTATCTAAAAAGGCTATTAACTAACTATCAGGGCAATTTGTTTTGATGCTAATCTAATCTAACAACCCAGTGTTGGACTAAAATAATTACTTCAACCTGGTTTAAAGTAATTAGTATCGTTAATGATGTAGAAGTAGGAAAGTATAATAAAGCGCATCCCTCAGTCTTTCCTATGCAGTGTTCTGTCACTGGGAAATCCCCACACGCACACCGTCACCATCCGTGTCACCAGCACACATCCTTTCATGGCCTCTCATTACTGCAGCGCCACTAATGAGACGGGCATCGGCGGCGGCAGCGGCAGCCATTGTGTCCTCCCACTCCTTCATCTCCACCCGTCGCCTCCCACTTCCTGCAGGTTGTAAACTGATTTATGGGCTCTAATTGCCTGGTGGACAGCGGCATCGGGCTGGTTAGCCACCGACACCCCCCCCCCATGCCAACCGGCCATAGCTTAACAGTGACAGCTAATTGGCTGAGTGACGTAGATAAAGGGAGGTTTGCTTGCTGAGGTTACGGTTGGTGGACAGCTTGATTCCATGCCCCCTGACACCGATGTCTTATGTAATATACCGTCTCTCTTTTTTGGCGATCATAGCACAATAAGTTGCCCGAGGTTGTCTTCAATTAAAGCTTGTCTTTTAAATTCAGGAGTGCAGGTGTGGCAGCCAAATTCATTCTTGCCTTATTTTTAAAAGGTTCAAGTGCCCCCAGCTAAACCTTGGTTTCTCTAAGACGTTCACTGAATCAACTCAACTTGGCCTCAATACTATAGTCGCTGTCTTTCTTCGCTGAAGGATTGGAAAACCTTCTTGATTCCATGCCCCCTGACACCGATGTCTTATGTAATATACCGTCTCTCTTTTTTGGCGATCATAGCACAATAAGTTGCCCGAGGTTGTCTTCAATTAAAGCTTGTCTTTTAAATTCAGGAGTGCAGGTGTGGCAGCCAAATTCATTCTTGCCTTATTTTTAAAAGGTTCAAGTGCCCCCAGCTAAACCTTGGTTTCTCTAAGACGTTCACTGAATCAACTCAACTTGGCCTCAATACTATAGTCGCTGTCTTTCTTCGCTGAAGGATTGGAAAACCTTGCATCACATCGTTTGACAAGACAACAGCTGCTGGCTGCTTTTGTGCAGCTAAATGTGCTCCCTCCCAGATTGGCAGAGCAAACTTTTCAAGAGCTCTGCACTCTTCAACTCTCCAGCCTCAGCAATCAGCAGAACTCAGACACATTTTAACCGTCTTCTTCTTTCAATCAGGTGACACAAGCAAATTATTTAACGCAGTCAAAATAAAATCCTTATTTACTGATCGTTAACTCGCGGATAAAGGGTCTGAACTAATCGAGTAAGTGCAATGACTTTGCGATCAAGTTTGACAGAGGAAGTAAATTAATCGACAGAGCACATAAAGATGAACTAAACAACAGTGTTATTTTTTTTTTTTTTTCTTTCCTTCCACCTCTACCAAGGACGTTCTGTTTTCACCCGAGAAGGAACCTACTAAACTGGGGCACGAACAAAGGGGCTCTTCCAGGAATGTTTTTTTTTTTTTCATCACCTAGTTTAAAATTGCAACAGCAACATCTTTTGACATTTGCACAGATTCCATGCGGAGAAATGGTTGGACCTATCTATTCAACGCTTACAAGATATTTTTATTTTGAAATGGCAGAATTCAGTGCAAAAGGGAAGAGAGCGTGGGGAAGATATGCAGTAAAGGTCCAGGTCAGAGCCGAGGAAGGTATCAGAAAAATCCAGCCCATTAAAGGAGTCTGAAATCTATGGGTTTGTGCAATGTGCTGCAGGTTGGTTCAGTTTAAGGCGACAGTTGGACCTTGGCGGGGATGTGTACCATCGTCATCCCTTTCATAACATACTCTTTTCTTCACCCCTGGCTGCCTCGCCGATCAAACCTCAAATTAATTAGATTTGAGCGAACATCCGACGGCCTTCTTACAGTCATTTCCTCAAATAACACCCAAAGTTTCTCGCAGAGCTGTTAATTATGTGTAAGAATAGTAGATTGAAAGACTAATGGGGAGTTCCCTGCGTGGTAGATGAAAAGATGAAAGCCCAGACAAGCTGAAGGAGCCGTTCTTGAACACTGTAACCATGTCATCAGTCCCTCACAGACTCATTAGGAGACGGTTTCTTGAGCTACTCCACCATTCTCTCTGACTAATCCAGGACCTGGAGGGCAGGTCTGGGAGGCCTTTGAGAGAGAAAAGCAACCGGCAATGATGTCGTTATATTGTTTGTCCACACTAAACTCACCAGCAAGTTAAAAATAACAGTGCCTTTAGGCCCTACAGGTATCTGATTTGATAAACTCAACATCTCCGTTTGTGACCATTCCAAACAGGTCTTGTTTTGGTCCAGCAGTTGTTAAAAAAGAGCCTGTATATGTGCTTTGTAGCTACAATCAGGACTAAAACAGATTTTTGTCTCAAATGATCTGTTCCCATTGTCAGCGCCTCTCAAGTGTCAGGCCTCTGAAAAAGCAAAGTTTGACCTTTCCATGACTTCCTGACTCTCTTGCTCTGGTGACAGATTGTCGTGTGTGCGGGTTGTGTCTGGGAGCTCGAGCCCTGATTGGTAATTCTGCAAGAGTGAGATTAAGAGACCCGGGCCCCACAGAGGAACCATGGGAAACCATTAAACACGCCTGGTGACAAAGTGCCGCGCGCCGCACTGCATCATGAGGCGCGGGAGTCTGTTTGTCAACGTGCCAGCGTCTGGCAGAAGTTATGAGTTAATTCTCCGTCTCCAATGTAAAGGCCTGACACCACTTTTGTCGACGACTTGCCGTGCGCCATTCTGAGTTTGTGCGAATGTCTGTCACTGTGTGTGTGTATCATAAGTCTCTGCCCAGGAGAGTATGAGTGTTTGGCGCATGTGCGTTGGCCTTTAAATGGAGGCCCCCAGAAGAGTGACCTTGGCGTTGCTTCTTGCTTGCTGTGAATTTTCCTGTGAGGGAATTTTCATCAAGAAACTTGTAGAAAAGGTCCAGAGAGACTGGATATTTAGATTAGGGTTTTCACCTGCACCACCTCTCAAAACAAACTATTCATGTTACAGAATTATTACCAATGTGTTATATTGGAATAATATTGCTGGTGTGTTTGTAAGGCACTATTCCTTGTATTGGTTTGTTATAAAAGTATATAAAATGGAAATTGAATACCCCAATTTTGTTTTCGGAACATTCCACCTCTGTTTAATACATCACGCAGCCTTTTTATTTTCTTATAATGGCAAACAGGAGACTATTTATTTTCCTTGTCTGGTAAAAAAAGAAAAAAAAAAGAAAGGATTCACTTGTTACTCTGAGGCAGACGCTTCACTGGAGACCCAGTGGATGTGCAGCAGCTGATTTCTGTCTCTCCTCTCTGCACAGAACCAACATGTTTGCAGTGCACTGAATGAATCTGTCTCCAGATCAGCTGTGTGTCAAACAATTGGCCCCAAGTCACATCTACATATCAGATGTGTATTTAATCTGGCACTCAAACCAGAATGGACGCCTGCTGCAATGAGCAGTGACTGAAAGGGGAACCAGGCCGTGAATGTCAGTCTGCTAATTTGCCAAGGCCGTATGTAATCATCCCTAATGCACGGAGTGCTAGCATGAGTATTTGGCCCAAAAGGTTTACTGTTACAGTATCGTGAATGGTTTCATTGATGACCTTGAATCCACTTCGTCACTCAAACAGAGCATCGGCAGCTCTCCAGACTCCAGCGTGGAGTTTTCCCTGCTTGCTATTTGGAGTCTTGTCTCAATCAGCCTGCGCTGCCTCATTAGTAATCTGTTCACCTCTTCAGAAACTTTTGGCATGGAAGAAATGCAGCCTTTGCTGTCATTGTTAAACCTCAGATCTCTCCGTGTTTATAGGCCGGGCGAAAGCGAGCAGGCGTCAGCGCTGACAATGGCTTCTCACTGCATGGCGCTGCCAAGTCAGAGGAACTGAAGCTCTCACTTTGCAGCGTTCGCATGACAGAGCTCTTTGGCCTGTGGGTTCTGGCAACAATTTAGAATTTGATTCAGTCTCACACTCACATTATGTATGTCCCCTGAAATCTATGATCACTAATGTTATCAGTTATCTATTACTCATCACCTTAAGTTCATTTATCGGTGAACTCAGCAGTAACAAACACCTGAGTGAATGCTGTGTCGCTCCACACACTCCATTACCACCACCATTCCCTGCTCCATATTTACTAACTGAAGGACATAATGGGTTTCTATTGATGGGTTTAGTGTAGTACCCTTTCAGCTTTGCGTGTGTGCTCTTTTGGTTTAAGTGCTAAAGTTCGAAGTTCTCTTCCGCTCCTGGTGAATGGAAAAGTTTTCCGGTGCAACCAGATGAGAGCACTTCTTTGACTCACTCCAGTTATATTTCCGCTGTCAGAGCTTTTCTGGGGTAAACCTCCCAGTTTCCATATCCTTGAAAAGCCATGATTTACTTTATCTGTGCTTATTTACTGTATGTAATATTAGATCCGGTGACTTAAATATCGGGAATCTAATTTAATAAATGTCTCCCATAGCAGAGCTACTCTGACCTCACCTTATTGCCGAGCGCAGGCAGATTTAGCAATGGTATGCAAAAAGGTCGCGATCATTATCGAGCATGGTCTCTGCACTCAATTAGCAAGTATGATCTGCTCATCCGATAACGTTTTATTAGCATAGATGCTAGGCGACTTTGGTGCGGATCAGCTGACGGAGCTCGAGTGTGCGTTCCCGCGGTTGCGGGGAAATGAGTTGATTTTTCTTTTAAAGCAACAGGGGTGTGAAAATCAACTCCTCTTGTGTTCTCTGCTGACATGTAAATGTGCGGCGCACCGACAGTTTTGCAGAGCATAATTATAATAATGATGCTATATGCAAGGCGTGGGAGGTGCTATGCTGCTATTATAAGTTCTCGTCCACTTAAGGAAGTAGAGAGATAATAATAAGCACGGGGCAGCATGAGGTTGGTTGTTCTTACAAATGATGTCTACAGAAATGTTTGATATCTTGGCCGAAGCTGTAAACAGACACAGACATCGGATAAGTCTCCGTTTAAAGTCACCGATTACATTTTTGTAATTGGGTTGTAAAGAGTTCTTTCTCATCGTCTCCTCTTTTACATCCGACCATCTTTCCCGTCTGAGGCGCAACGGCTGGCCGTCACAGAAATTGTGGTGCGGCCAGGTTTTGTGCCGTTATTAATGTGAGATTAAAAGAGAAGTGGCACCGCAGACTGTATAATGTACAGTTAAAGTTGACTCTTAGTTCCCTTGATTCACGCTCATTGCTGTTCCTGTGCAGAATACACCCTGAATATGTCAATATATTGATTAACGGTATAATATACAGTAATTGGGTCTTGCTCAAATAGAGACTGGGAGCTTATGTTGGTATATCACATTTATTTAAAGACCGATTTAAAAATGTCATACTTTTTAAGACCACATTAAGAAAACTATTTTCCAGAGCTCAAGAAACGAGCACCGAACGCGTTTAATCTTGTTTCAAATGGCCTCTTTGGTGCATCTTAGTCAGAGCCCACTGTGAGGGAGAGGATATTCTATTTTCATCTGCCTCATTAAGTTTTTTCACTTTAATTAATGGCAGGATGTGCTCACAGAGGAACTGTCCTGTCTGTTCGTTAAATCCCATTATACGTCTGCACTCAGGCAGACTGCCGGCTTCAAATAGGCTTTCATTTACTTGAGTTTGCATCAGCGTCCTACGTGTCACATGAGGAATACACACTCGTAAAACACATTTCTGCAGCGCACGTCGCCGCAGTGTACGGGCAGAGGACATGAGATGGCATGATTGCAGCTGCTTTCACACTGTAGAGTATTGATCTCGCTCCCCTCCTCTCTGTGTGACCCATAGAGAGGAAAGGAAATCACACCTACTTGAACCCTTAACATCCCGTGGAGTTACATATGACATTAATATAAGGCTCTTCAATGTCTATTGACTTTTTTACTGGAAATTTCTTTTGCGTGTCCCACTGCACCTTAATGTTGACGTGTTTCCTGCGGCAACAATCGATATCATTCCCATGCTAGAGTGCAGAGTCTTCGTGCATGTTGACTTTGACTTTTGGTTTTGCTCATATTGGACACCAGTTGGAGTTAATATATTTATTTGACTTGAAATTAAAGAAGGATGCTTTATCAGTTTTTCCCTTCACTTTTTCTCTCTTACTTTTCTAAACACAACAGCATGTTAACCTTTTGTCGTCATAACTGAAAGCAAATGTTTTAGACACGCCAAGTGTGAGTAACTGTACTTCCACCGGGCATTTCTAATAATCATCAAATATTCAAAACAAATTGAAAAATAATGAGCCTTGGAAATTGAGCATGAGGATTCCTCTGCCAGAAGGTGCAGTGGTTGGAAACACATTTAAGCTTAAGTCCAGTGTTAAGAATATCAACCATATTGGCAGGTTCACCGCTGCAGAAAATTGAGAGAGCTCTGCAGGGGGGGGGTTGAGCTCACACAGACTGGATGGTGGTAATCGGTCGCCTGAGTGCTTCGTAGATGGGAGGGGGGGGGGGGGGGGTTCGTACTGGATGGTGGTAATCGGTCGCCTGAGTGCTTCGTAGATGGGAGGGAGGGGGGGGGTAGTGAGCCTGAGAAATAGACTTCTAATGGCTTATCCAAAGGTGTTCAATGACAGTTAACCTTTTTTCAGAGAGAGATTAAGGTGACCCTTAGTATACCTCAGATCACATGCCCGTCTGAGGTAGCATTTAGTCAGCAATAGAGATTAATGAGAGACGATGAATATTGCATAGCTTGTAGTCTTAACAGCGGCGGTTATTCCCTCTCGAGGTCAGAGAGGATGGGAAACCTGAGGGAAACCCCTGTCCTGCCTCTACGCCAAAGAAAAGTACAGCCAGACGACGTAAAGGAATGTGTGAGGAATTACCTGTTCTAGTCCAGAGGCCCAGTTCATGCAGCGGCTCGGCTTCAGCCATGACAAAGGCAGGCGGCTCAGTCGGAGGAGCTCGTGCAGCAGATGTCCGCTCACCTGCCAGGGTTGGTTACCTGAGCATTACATCTTTATCGCCTGCTCATGAAGCCCTGAGGCAATCTACTCAAAGGGCATAACAATCGTCCTTGTTTCACCTTGCTGGTTTTTTTTTTTTTTTCTGGTGCCTTGGCCAATCAATAATTGCATTTACTGATCAGTATGGAGTGGAAGTTAAACAGAATAAGCACAAGAACCCGAGGCAGTTATAAGGTGAGGTTATTAAGAACTCATAATGAGGAGTTTTTGTCCTCAGTTGGTCATTTTTAAGGATTGTTTGACACGTTGTTATGGCTGCTTCTACCAGGGAATGGAGAGGAATCGTGGAAGGGCTTCTGACTCTGCAGCAATCATAATTCCTCTCTAAAAGCTTCATGCCACTTAAGTTATTAACATTTAATTCAGCAACATCAAAGTGGATTGACCCATCAGACAGTGTTCTCATTAACATCTACTCAGTGCATCTTTTTTTTTTCTGGGAGTGCCTCGAGCCCTTCTCTTCCTCCTGCCAAAGAGTCTAAACCTGTGCTTCACCTCATCTGGAAGCACGTACTTTTCTTTTTCACTGGGGAGAACCGCCATTCTCTGTGAACTTTTATCTCTTTTCTGACCACAGCTTCAAAACTGCAGTTCAGTTCTCAAAGGATCTGCCAGCGCACATTTTCTTTTCTGCATCCAATAGTTTGTAGTTTTTTTGGGGGTGTTTTGCTTAAAGGGCCTGCTGATAGAAAGTCATTCTTAAAGAAATGCGAGAAGCTGTTCCCCACTTTACTTTTAGAACAGCATCCTGGGTAATGTTAATAATCATGTACAAATACCTGTTTATCTGGGTGTCACCTGTCATCAACAGGGAGAGTGGTTTCAGTGGAGTAAATGCAGTCGTTAGCAGTTGACATTCAAGCAAACTTATTTTGGAATGATGAGACGCAAACACCGTTATTTTTAGGTGGCGAAAAAGATCTATCCTCAAAAAGAAGAGTAGATCCAAACACGTGTTCCTCTCTTATCTTCCCAGGGTGTTCCTGAGGGCCATCAATCAGTACGCAGTGGTGCTGAACAAGAAGTTTCTGGATCAAACCAACTTTGAGCTGCAGGTAAGAGCAGAATGGATGAAAGTCTTTGTTCAAACAACCCTGATGCCACTGACAATGTTCTGTTAGTGAAGGCGGCCCTGGAATATCTAAGTCCTATTAACAACAGGCCTTTGGAACAGAAAATAATGGCTGGAGGCAGCAACACATAAAAACTATGGCGAGGGAACGTCGGTCTGTAATGGCTGGCAATTTGATGTGCATTTATGAACATTTTATACTGCTGCCTTGCAAGAGAAACTGTCTTGCTCTTAAAAGCAAGACAGTTTCTGACCTCCAGAAGAATGTTAAAGTGGCATTAAATATAAAAAGCCTTAATATGCCTTAATGGGTATTATCATCGTGTGCTAAAATATATATTATTGATAGTATATTCTTTGCAATGTCATAATTAAGTGACTTGTTTCCTTTGCATGCACTCATTTGTACAGCTGTGACTGATTGTGGCTCCAGTGGCACTGCTTTATAGCTGCTTTCAGACATGAACGTCAGTGTGGACGTTTTCCAACAGGAGCTGCATGTGGGAACAGTTGCTCCACATATTTTATGGAACTTTTACTTCCAGCCCCTTGTAAAATGTGTGGCAGGTGTCCATACATTTTCATTTTTTTGTGAGGGTGTCCAACAAAGACAATGTCCTGCTGTATTCTTCAAAGGTGGAATAATATCTCAGGAAAATGTCCGGACCCTAATTTTCTTCACATTTTTCAGAGCTCATGTCTGAACAAAGCTACCGTCTGATTGAGGTTCGCTGTCTCTTTTCATCCTCATGACTATCTCTTCCTCCCACCCCACCCCTTTCACTGCGTCTGTGTGTCCGTCTCAGCTGTGGAACAACTACTTTCACCTGGCCGTGGCCTTCCTCACTCAGGAGTCGCTGCAGCTGGAGAACTTCTCAAGCGACAAGAGGGCCAAGATCTTTCACAAGTGAGTATGAGCGCTCTGTCTACAGGACAGCCTCGCTTGCACATCAACTCAGACCGAGCTTACTCCCCAACATGAGCAGGCTTTATATAATTCATCACATGGACGCTCAGGGATACCCACCTCCCCATGGCTCCTGCACTAGATTTCCGCCCTTCTGAACAAAGCAGAGGGAAGAAAGAAAGAGCTACTGCTCAAACCTCAGGTATCACACAACGTTGGGAATCCCCTCTTGGAAAGAAGGTGTTTTTTTTTGTTTTAGCAAAGCATCATCTTTGTCTTTCTTTTATTCTGTTAAAAGCAAAGTTTACAGGTTTGTCATCTGAACAAGTGCCCCCTCTTTTCAGTTCCCCTTCACCCTGGCTCTAAGCGCAAAGAACCATTAGTCTGCATTAGTATTTCTCATAGAGTCCGGTAACGCCACCGAATGTGTTCACGCGTTCTGGGCAAGAGTGCAGCGTGTCGTCTTCCGTCTTCATTCTGAGGGGCGTTTGTCAACGAAGCATACATCACACGTGGACGCAGAGTGCGCTTGCTCGCCCCCCCCCTACACACACGCACGCACGCCGCCAGAAACCGTAAACAAGACTTACCTCCACCTCCTCCCTCGACTTGTCTGCCCTTCTTTGGAAGAAATGGCTCTTTGATTCACATCCCCAATAACAGGCAGAAGTATAGGGAAGGACTGATCTCTGACTTGCTGTTTCCAGGCAGTTTCGTTAACGCTGCCAAATATGTCATTCAAGCGCAGCCAGGTTCCTTCCAGGGCAAGCCAAGCGGCTATGATACAGGGGTTGTCAATTTCTCCCTCACTCTCTCTCCACCCACCCGCTCCCCTTCCCCGTGTCTGTCTGTCTCCCTCCACCTGCCTCTCACCTTTTTATCTTTTACCTCTCCCTCTGTACATCCCCGTTTCCTTGCGTGCTGCTGGCGCGTGAACAGTCAGCACGGCCTGCTGTACCAATTACTGTGGCTTTGTTCGGGAGCAGAGAACAGTGGGGGGAAATCCCACACGTGTGGGACGCAGCTCTTTATTGCCTCGCTTACGCTGTTCTCCTGCGTCACACACGTGCTGCTCTGTTATTTGTGTCTTTGTGATTTTTTTTGGTGCTTATTTTCTGCATGACGTACACAGCTACACACTGTAAATGAGCATGCAGCACTGTCGCTGTCATGATGTCATCTTACAGGGATGAATAGAGTCTCTGTTATTAATGTCTGTCAGTCACTCCTCCCTCCCACTCCTGTCACCTCACTCCCTCTCATCCTTCACCACCTCCCGCCTCTCTGTCTCGCTCTTTGCCCCCTGACCCAATTGCATCACGAGCCCCAGGTCCGCGTTATTCTTAGTTACCCTCGCTGAAAGCTTTACGGCCTCCGTTAGCTGACAGGTACTCGTTTTCACGCCCTGACAGCCGAAAGTCAGCGCTGTCTGTCTCTCTGTGTTTAGCGGTGTGACAAAACAGCACGGTGCGTCTGTCTCGGCTCAGGCGAGGACATGATGCCTCCTGAGCAGTCATCTGCTCCCTGCATTCGAGCACGGGCAAAGACGCAAAGCTGGTTAGCAGGCAAGGACAGAGGGAGGCGTTTCAATACTTTTCTATTTCCGTTGTTTCACATGCAGCTTTACAGTCATTTGTAGAGGCAGGTCTCTATTTATATTCTGTTGTCTTGCCAGCACTCTGCCCAAAGATCAATCCCCGTCGTTCCAATCCTCCGCTTTCCAGCAGTTAAATCTGCTAAAGTAGCCCCGCTGCAGTGAGGTGACGCAGCGTCTTCGTTGAGCATTCTCTGTTCTCCTCTGTCGAAACACATTAATGTGACTTTGTACGATATTGGCTAAACAATTGATTGGTTTTCAGAATTCCATCAGGGGCTGAAGTGCTCCCCGAAATGTCACCATAAGTGCGAAAGATGGTTATGAGTCCATTTAATAATGGTCAGTTAAAACAGTTTGTGTTGGCCATAGCTCAGGAACCGAAGTCGAGATTGTGACCGTATTTCCTGACTGGTCGGCAGAGCTAAACAACCACAAGAGGGTAACTGTTGTGTCACCCCAGTGTGCACCACACACACAGCCTGCTGGGCAGCGAATGGGAAGGTTTGACACTGCCGAACCACAATATTACGGTTTATTGCAGAAACTCCCCACAGAGAAAATGCATCAGATTCTCTCTCGGCGTGCAGAGCTATAGTGTCATACCGTCCAGTGGACAGAGGGTTCACGGTCAGTAGTGGCTCTCTCAGGACTGCCTCCTCCATCCTGCCCCAATTTCAGGCTTGAACTTGCTCTATTTTCCTTATCTGCTTGTTTTGAGGGAACATAAGCCATTGCTTTTGTTTCATGTGATCGGTTTCACAGGAGTCATCTCGCTTTCTGCCTCGCTGCCCTCTATTTCCTCCGCTGTTGGTCTCGCCCATCACTCACTGTCCATCTCCCGCTCTACGTCCTTTCCACTTCACTGTTCGTCCTCCCCGTGACCCGGGGACTGCGCGGCTGCCATGGAGATTGGTTCGTGACAGAGCCGATCATCTTAAAAGCCCTCATTCGTTGGACAAAAAAAAAAAGAAGCTAGACAAAGAGTCAGGACGGGAGTGATCCTCCCAGCGTCCTTTTCAAATCGTTGTTTTATGTAAGGGCTCTTGACCCACCAAGTCAACCTCAGAGAACTAGGATCAACAAAGACTGTCTGATCAAACACTTTGCCTCGTGTTGTCTGTCCTCCATCTCCTGTGTGTTAAAATGCATGAGAAGAAGAATTGATAGACCACAGCTGACAGCGGGCTGCCTGCCAGCCTGTGTGTGTGTGTTTGTGTTGCGGAGTGGAAGAAACTCATTTGTGTGCATTGGTATTCCGTAAAACAACATCAAGGAAAATTAACTTCCAGCAGTCACATGGTAATTGTGTTTGCACAGTGTGGTTATAAGCGTGTGCAACCGCCGTCGTTCAGAGATAGATGAGACTCAAGGAACAACAGTCTACCATGTTCTCTATTCAGCCCCCCACACGAAGAGGAGATGGGATATCTTTAGCTTGGTGCACATTTGGTTTTGCTTCCTCAATCAAAAACAGGCATAAAATACACATTTGAAAAGGTGTACTCAACCTTTTCTCCTACACATGTTAAGCAACAGAAAACTTTTCATGTGATGTTCAGAGTTTCCTCTGGAGCTCCAACTCTGCTGTGATCTAACTTGTGCACTCTCTCTTTTTGCTTCCCTTCATGTTTCAGGTACCAGGACATGAGGAGACAAATTGGCTTTGAAATCAGGGATATGTGGTACAATCTCGGTAATGTCACCCACTCCTTTGCCAATGTGTTTATTTATTTTCTGTATGGAATCAGTTGTACAGACGCCGCAGTAGGAGAACCCGTAATTGATGCGTTTAAGTGTTGTTTCTTCTATTTATATTTATGATCATCTGCCAACTCGGCACCTTCACAGTCATTTCGAGTCAATCCAGACAAGAACACGAGCTAAATATAGACAATCATGTGTTAATTAGTTTCACGCATCATGAGCGGGCCTCGGCAGACGAATCTCAATGGAATGAGACTGCAGTTACAGGGATTAGGGTGTTAGATCCAGGCACCTGTGTTTCCATCAAAGTTCCTTCGTTGTAACCTGCACCATCTGATCCCTTAATTATAGTTTTCCACCAGATTAGCTGGAGTAATTCACTGCCTTTTTAATGAGCCCGTTGCTGTGTTTTTAAAAAAAAAAGTAACCTGAGGTCTTTGATTAGATGTTGTTTGCTACGTGATTGTGATGGAAAATTCTGATGAGCGGAGACTTGATAAACACGGCGAGCCACAGTGTTTGTTGCAGTCAGCTACTTTTAAAATTGCAGCACGCAAAGTATTAGTCAAGCTCTGTTCAGACCAGAGTTTTCAAATGGAAACCTACTAATAAGTTCTCTAATAAACGATGCATTTATTCTCTCCTAGGGCCCCACAAGATCAAATTCATCCCGGAGATGGTGGGTCCCATCCTGGAGATGACGCTCGTTCCTGAGATCGAGCTGCGAAAGGCCACCATCCCCATCTTCTTCGACATGATGCAGTGCGAGTTCCACTTCACGTGCAGCTTCCAGCGGGTGCGCCCTCTGAAATGTGAAATACTTGAAGCAAAAAGTGAAGCAGCAGGCGTTAGCTTGGGGATCTTAAGGGGAAAAAATGTGCAGGGAGAAATAGCCCATCTGAAGAAAAATGGGTTTCATAGCCACAAGCTTACTTGTAATTCTGCAAATCCCGTTTTGTTGTGCTGCGATTATCAACAGCCACGGTAAGTGGAACTTAATGTCATGCCTCGTTACAGTGCAAAATTAAGCCTTTCTGCATGAGGAAATCCGTTTGACTACAGCTGTTCCGCCATACGACGTCTCAGTCGGTCTTCAGCTTTGTGTTGTTTATGTGTGCTGCTCATTGATGTCATGTGACAAAGCACCGGTGTCTCTCCGCTCGCCATGAGTCATGTCAAGAAGTTGGTGCAGTAAAACCTGTTTATTTGTTCTTCAATGCAGCTGAAACATGCCAATATCAAACAGATAGCTTTAATGATGAACGTCAAACACCAGCCTACAGCCTGCAGGGCTGACAGAGAGGGGGACGATGGGGGAGGAAAAAAAGACGAAGCGCAGATCCCCTCCATCGTCAAGCCTTGATGCAGAGAGAGAGAGAGAGGCCGTGCGATGCCGTTAATGAATTGAAAAATTAGCTCCACTGATTATTTACGCCTGCTCTGTCTAATTGCAGTTTGAGAACGAGATCATCACCAAGCTGGATCACGAGGTGGAGGGGGGCCGCGGAGACGAGCAGTACAAAGTTCTCTTTCAGAAAATGTAAGTGCTGATTACCGGGTGGGATTATGCCCGAGGTTCTCACGAGTTAGATAACGCTAATTGCAACATGGCACTCCTCAAAATAATCACAGTGTGCGGATGATCACGCGACGCACCATCACAGTCTGCTGCTGTGATGTGTGCTTCCAGTTTAACCACATCCTTTGCGACAGGTTGATATTTTGAACCTTCATTTTTTTGAGGCTTGTGAAAAAGATCCTTGCGGTGTTTTCATGATGTGTACAAATTTGTTGTCCCTTCATACACATGCTCTAGTTTACTGGAGCACTGCAGGAAGCACAAGTACTTGGCGAAGACCGGCGAGAACTTCGTCACGCTGGTGGTGCGTCTCCTGGAGAGGCTGCTGGACTACAGGACCATCATGCACGATGAGAACAAGGAGAACCGCATGAGCTGCACTGTCAACGTGCTTGTAAGTCTGAACACATGTTAGGCCGGGCACAACAACAAATAAAGCCCGGTGTAAAATAACCGCATCTGTTGTCAGCAGCTGAGCTTTGTTCATAAACTATTGATGTAGTTAAGCAACAGTGAGGGTCACATGATTTGTTATCACAGAGCCGCTCACCTGAAAGCCCTCGCCTCCCTGAAGTGACATTTCACCCGGGAGGACCGAAATGCAAGTTCTGTGTCATGTGACCACAGGCCCGTGGCCTACATTCAACATTTATCTGAGTCATGTTCTCTCAGTGATGTGTCATGCATTAAATATGAGTTTTCGGTTTTGGCTGAGAAAGAAGTGACATCCCATCGCAGTGGTTCAGTCGGCCAACTTACTCCTTTCTTACTGTTTGTCTGCTGTGAGCCAGGATATTTTTATTTATCCATAAAGAAAATTAATTTGTCACACAGCCAAGACATTGTTTTTTTTCAAGCAATAATCCCGACTCCTGTAGTTTCTTGTCTTATGCTTCGTAAGCAGGATATGCTGACCCTTTTAAACAGGCTGGCATTGTTGTCAGTGTAAATCTCCGGACCCTCAGAAATGCATTTTAACGAGATTTCTTTTCCTTCTTGTAGAACTTCTACAAGGAGATAGACAGAGAGGAGATGTACATCAGGTAAGTAGGAGTGAAGTCTGATTTCTCAGCATCTCACAGACATTCACTAAACTCTGGAGATTTTCCTGAAATTCTCAGACAGCCTCCTGCTGTGTTCTTCATATGTGAATGGCAAACACAAAATGCTTCACATCTGGCTCCTTTCCTCTGCACCGATGCTAGAGATCCAGAGTAAAATATTTGGTTTTGCTGAAATGCATTTTCATTTGCGCGAATCTCACCACTCAGATTTTTCCATCTGTTTGCCAAAAGTAACATGGAGGTAAAGGAGGCCGAATCGTCCCTGACAGACTTAACTTCCTGTCTATTGTTTAAGTGTGTGTGTGAGGCCCTCCCAGACATGACCCATAAATCACTGCTCTCTCCTTCCAGGTACCTCTACAAGCTCTGTGACCTCCACAAAGAGTGCGACAACTACACTGAGGCTGCCTACACTCTGCTGCTACACGCCAAACTGCTCAAGGTACCCCCCCCCCCCCCCCCACCCCCAAAACTCAAGGTACCCCCCCCCGCCCCAACACCAACAAAAAAAAAAGAATGTGGAGTTAAACATTCTAAAATACTTCAAACAGCACAGATCGCAGAATCCCAAGCTTGCAAGCTGTTATCAGGCAGATGGTTCTGTACCTCGGGTGCCGAGCAGCGAGCGTGTATATTCAAATTCGAATGTGCGCAGGAATTGGAAAGATAGGTCGCCAGCCCTTTAATCCAATCATGCTATGAGATAGATGCTAAGAGGGCGCGTCTGCTGAGCAATGTCTTTCTAACCTTGAGTCGTCGGTGAAAAAAATCACAGCTGGTATCTGATCTTTGCTGAAAACAGCAGAGACATTGTTTAAAACAGGAGCGAAAGCCGCCCCAAGCTTCCTGAGGTAATTGAGATAAAGGGTGAACCTTTGCTGTCCTCGTTGTCAGCTGGAAATGAAGAATCCTCCACTGTCGGTCACATGGTTCAAGGCCCCCTCGGTTTAGAGTGGAAACGGGGTCAGGCTTGTACCACACACCCAGTGTAACGATAATCTTATATTAGATGCATAAATATTTATTGAAGCGTGTCTTTAATGCACCTTGTAAATGTCGAACCTGCTCTCAGCCTCAAAAGTTTCTGTCTCTCGCCCAAAATATTCCACAGAACTCCTCGCGCACACAAAAAAAAACTGCAGAGTATTCCCAGTCGGGGGTGAGGGGGGTGGTTGTTCACTTCTGACTTTTATCCAACATGGTTGCACCGAATATCTCATCTGTATTTGCATAAGTAGCTGACTGTTCCAGCCTTTGTGGGGGAGCAGAGAGCAGACTGACAGAATCACGGAAGCAGCATCTGCAGGACCTGTTTTCATTATTATTATTTTAATTCTGCTCTCCTCTGATCACAGCACACTTGGAAATGAGTTAATTTATTTGCGCCAGAGTGTTGATGAATGTTTTATCCTGCGTCTCTAAAGTCACCGTGCTCTTTTTATATCCAAATATGTCCTGTCCACACTAATGTGGGTGTTTTTTTTTTCAAAATGAACAGTTTGATTAATTTCCACCGCAGAGGTGTGTGAGCACTTCAATTTTTGTCGATGCAGGGTCACTGCCCGACCATGAATAAACTGAGACATCAATAGCTTGATCCAGGGCCTCCCGGCATCCCTACTCATGCCATGGCAACAATGCGCCGAGCAATTACTTTTTTGCCCATCTACAGCTCAGGACATGCAAATTCCTTGGCTTTGCTATTCAAATGTTGCCCTCTGTCAGAACTCGGTCGAGTTTCTCAGAGATCTTAACTCTTCAGGTCACTCGCAGGACTTCAGAATCCTAATTAAAGCTGGCTGGTAATGGCTTGACGGGTAGGATTATGCTTCCGCGACACAGAGGCCGATCAGATTGACGCTCTCCCCGTTAGCCAAGCAGCTCTGGCCTTTCAGAAACCTCATTATTTGCTCACCAAGTAAAAACAAAGGTAAGTTGGAGTTCACAGCCGTCAGTCTGCAGCTTTCTACTTGTGTCGTCTTGCATCAATCTTCCCTCGTCTGTTTATACTTCACTAGATTTGCCTAGGTTTTTAGATGGTGGGGAATCTTTTGTGCAATACTGCAATGGCAAGCTTTAGCAACACAAAGCTTTGAACCCCATCACTGCACTCTGAACTATTCAATACATATTGACGTCTGATTCATTGCCCAAACCTTAAGTTTCAGTCTGGCCCTACCAGAGTGCGGGGTCGGGTGTAAAAACAAACGCGCATCAATCTCACCATATCTGCATCGGCTATAACTCAGCCATTGATTTCTTGTCACTCGTTCCGCTGTCACGCAGCGTTGACCCCGAGGCTAATTCCTCCCTCCTCCTCCTGTAGTGGTCGGACGAGCCGTGCGCAGCCCACCTGACCCAGAGAGACGGCTACCAGGCTGCCACTCAAGGACAGCTCAAGGATCAGCTCTACCAGCAGATTATCAATTACTTCGACAAGGGCAAGGTGAGAGACACACACCAGCCGCACACACACAGAGGAATGCTACGATCACGATAAATCCAGGCCTCGTCATTCCTTGAAAAATACCTCCTCTGGCCCAGGGAAGGTAGATTTTGCTAAATAAATGCTGAATTGGAGTTTTATGTTTCTTCCAGGGATTGTAAATAATCCCCTTCTTTTAGCTGATGCTCTTATGGATGCAGGCGATCATACGGCACAAGCATTAGGGGGCTCTTTTGTGTCGCCTCTTATCTTCCAAGAAAGGGTTTCTACCGCTCTCCTCTCCCACTGTCCCCATTTCCCCCTTCTCCCTCACACCGCTATCGAGACATTCTGATGCACCATCTCCGGATCGTGGCGTGAAGAACTGGTCGTTCGTTTTGCCAGACTTCTGCACTGCTCATATGTTATTCCAACCGGGGATAGAAATCTTTTCCAGCCTTTTTGGAATGGGTCCGCAGAACTGCAGCCAGATCTGCTCAGAGACGATGTCCCAAGGCTCTGCATGTGTCATCAGTGTTGGGGTGCAGCCGCCACTTTCGGTTCTCCCGCCAACTGTCACTCAGCAGGATATGGCGATGGAGAAACTTACACACACACAAGTGCGTTGAGGAAGTGCCACAGTGGCTGCAGGAATTCATCGACACCCACAAGGGGCTGTATCACGCGAGGGCGGTCTCTGAGATTGCCATCCAGAACGCGGTCCCAGATGGTGGTGCCACCGCTGCTCCGCGCCGATGGCAGCCTGATCTGAGTGGCAGTCTGGAGTCGGTCCACCTCCAGCCTGACCCAGATCGGTTCAGCCCAATCTGATCTGTCAGGGAGCCATTTAGAAGCCTTTCAACACATTCGAGTGGCTCCCGTCTATCTGTGACAGCACTCCACTGCAATGGATGAGTCTCAGCATGGACTGCATCACCATAACGCCGTGGTCCTCAGGTTAAGTGTTTTAATTTAAAGGAAAAATAAGGAGGGTTCAAGAATGAAGATCATTGCCTGCAGGAGCTGGCACAAAAGTTTAACCCAGCACTTGATTTTGAACAATTGATTTATTCACTGAATGACTGTTTTTATGTTCCTAACAGATGTGGGAGGAGGCGATCATTTTGGGGAAGGAACTGGCTGAGCAGTACGAGAATGAAATGTTTGACTTTGAGCAGCTCAGTGCATCCTTGGTATGTTTTTTTTTTTAAACTGCTGCTTGTCAAAAGAGTCCATTTACTCCTCAATGTCAAAGTTACTTTACAGGTTCCCTGACGGTGATGTGATAAATGTCTTTGCAAAAGTGAATTAGTTCAGACGGCCAGATTAAGCAAAAGAAAAAAAAGTATAAATTGATGAAATTCAAATGACAACCATGGATGCTGACTATTGTGTATCTCTTCACAGAGGAAGCAGGCCCAGTTCTATGAGAACATTGTGAAAGTCATCCGGCCCAAACCGGACTACTTCGCTGTGGGCTACTACGGCATGGGGTTCCCCTCCTTCCTACGAGTGAGTACACACATCAGCCTACAGCTCTGAGTGCTCTGGCATGCGCACGTCTGAAAGCTCAGTGAGGGGGACTTGTCAAAACAGATAATCAGTAGATTTACCAGAGCTCACTTCGTTCTCAGCCTCGGGCATCAGTACATATGTTTTATACATCTTCAGCTGTGACTTTAAAACTCCCATCCCAACTCTCCTTGTCTCTCAGCCATGGTCTGTTGTCCCTGTTTTATTTATGCTCAAATGTCAAGGTCGCGTTTTCATGCCCTGTGAACATGATATCTAAAGGGAATCCTTTCAAATTTGGTACAATCACTTTCTTTTTGGTTTAAATGTTCACAGATGTTGGTGGTTAAAGGTCAAGGGAGCTCCTTCATTGTTCTCTCATAAGAGCTCCCTCTGCATCCTCAATTACTAATTACGAAAAATGTGGTGTTGAGGGGCGTTTTCTTCCAACCCATCTTAGCTTGTGTATGTGTTGCAGCAGCATCCCGAGGAAAAAGTCAATTATGTAAGAAAATCAATGCTTTGATGAAGGTATTCTGTATCCACCCCCTTAAGAACGGATTTTATGCACGAGTGCTTAATGAAGCTGCTTATGATTTATTAGTTGTTATTGTGATTAGACACTGGCACACTCCGGATCATGTTTAAATCGGCGTTCACAGCTTATCCCAGTTACAACCTCATGTTGTGTTTTCTGTCTGTGTCTTGGTTTCAACCTTAAAGCTTCAGTACCTCGTCAAGAGGCTTTGAAGCATGACCAAAGGCTCCTGTTGTACTTGTTGCCTCCATCCAGAATCCTGAGCAAGTTTCAGCTGTTTGACGCCTTTAAGGAATTCTCAGCATTTCAAAGGCAGGATTTCGGCTCCTCTCGTTGCCCTTCACTTTACATCCAGCCGGCATCTGTCTCTCTCTCTCTCTCTCTCTCTCTCTCTCTCTCTCTCTCTCTCCCCTCCTCCTCTCACCTCTCCTCCCATCAATCACAAACTTTGCTTAATCGCCATATTGAGTTTCCTGTGAGCACTCGGCTTAAATAGCATTTTCAGGGTGCCTGAAAGTTGGGGTTTGAAATATGTATCTTTGAACGCCACATTCGGAGACACTTGGATATGAGCTGTCATGTTCCATCATTCAAAGTGCTCCTCAGACAGAGCCCTGAGCACATTCGCACAACTGAAGGAATTCACTCTGTGGACTTTTCTCATATCATTTACTTTTGTTCTGGAATAAAACGAGATGATCTGTTTTTTACTTCAGTCTGTGTTTCAGTAAAACTTGTAACTGACCAGGCAGTACACTGAAGTATATGAAGTTTGATATGTAGCAGCTGTACATTTACAGACTTTTTCATGGTCACACTACATTACCTTTATTATGAAAAAAAATCTAGTCCTCTAATCCTGCAGCAAACATGTCCAAAGAGCTTAAGTCCTTGAGTTACTGTTTTCAGCTACAATTCCTTCTAAACCAAAAGGAGAGCTCACATCACACCTATTTTAAAATCCTGACATTTTATTTTCTTTCTTTTCTTCCAATGTTCATTCATCCCAACCATTTAAACTTTAAGACTTGGCAGCTCTTGGAACTATGGCTGCTTTGTCTCTTGACTGTATGAAATTGTCTTCTCGCCCACCGGCTGAAAAAGAAAAGACCATTTTCATATTTCATATTTGAATTTCTTATCTCTTGGACATTGTTCCCTTTTTGCCAGAACCAGCTAGTCTATAACAATGTACGCAAATGAATCTGCTGCCCTCAAATGAGTAAGCGCACAGTTCACATTGATTAGCTGTCCATGATCAGGTCTGTCTGATTTAAAATATAAACCTTAGAGTTGGCAACAATGAATCACCCAGACATAGAAGAACCTCCCCTCAGCTGAAAGTGATGGCACTGGAAATCAATTTGCTTTTGTCAACTTATCTGTCAAAGCGAATTTGAAAATGTCCCCAGGCTGCAGTTGCTTTAATTAATTGGGGAATTGAGATGTGCGCTGTGCATGAGCGAGAGGGGCCTGCTGTGCACGAGCTATTGTGTCGCGATGGCCTGTGAAAGACGGAAATGCGGAAGAAAAAAAGTCTGTGCTATTCTTCTGCAGATAAGATCCTGACTTTCAAGCTGCGTAATGTCCCTCTTAAGCTAATGAATGAGGGTGTAATTTAAAGTAAACCCTCGTATCGTGTCTCTGAGATGTGAGCAGAGCTCGTCCTCCGCCGCCGTGATCTCACCACACTGATATTTAGGCGTCTGTTACGAGGCGGCGTCATCGCTCGCTGTGTTTAGCAGCAGCCAATTGGTGAAAGCACACCCCACCCCCCCCGGCTAAGTGGCAGTAGCCATTTGCAGTCTGTCCTTGTCTTCCCAAGCAAGGCCGCTCTGAACTCTGATTGTCCAAACACTCAATCGGTGCCAGAAACTGAGTCAACCTCATTTCCAAGAATTTAATATGGAGATTATGATAACGGCTTGAACCCAGGCACAGCACAGGGCCAATTACAGCCTGCCACCGTCACAGAATGACTTTTAACTACTGGATCTAATGCTCTTGTGAAATGGTCCATGAAATGACACTGTAGTCCGTCAACACTGCCAAAGAAAGGGGACAGTGGTACCTTATGTCCACATAATGTGAGCTAGTTAGCGCCAGATTTTATGACTGTGCCGTGGTCTTGCATATATGTACGTATCTAAAGACCTCACTGTTTTCTCCAGAATAAAATGTTCATGTACCGGGGGAAGGAGTATGAGCGCAGAGAGGATTTCGAGGCACGCCTCCTCACGCAGTTTCCCAACGCTGAGAAGATGAAGACGACCACGCCGCCCAGCGAGGACACCAAGAGCTCTTCAGCACAGTGTATCCTCACCACAGTGTCTTTTTTTAACCAAACTGATTCCCACGATATTTTGTGACGGGGCTGGCCGGACAAAATTATCCGAACACAATTCCGTTTTGTTAATGATGCTACATTGTCATCGTGTCCTAACTGTCATTGTATCTCAGCTCCAACACTTTCATTTATGACCTTGACGTTTCCACTGAAAGACATCCAGTGTTTCACGGTGAAGCCCATCCTGGACCTGCCCGCCAAGTTCCAGAACAAGCCCGTGTCTGAACAAATAGTGAGGTGAGCTGGACGCACTCGCTCCGCACACACTTGTTTCTCTTCATTTAGAGTGTGTAACTCAAAGTCACACAGCATGACTTCTTAATCCAGCAGAGCCCAGTTTACTTTCCCCCAGTCACTCAAAAACTATTTAAAGATCTCGTGCGTGGTCGAGGAGCCGCTGAGCCAGAGGTGATTCAATCTGGATGTAAATGTGCGTCTGTGTAGAACAAGCGGCACCTGACCTTGTCGTCCTCACGATCATTTACTCGCCGCAGCCATCTGTTGTTCGTCACCGTGCCAGCTACAACATTGTTTCTCTGACATCATTAATACCTTTGAGTCGTGGCTCGGGGGCCACAGCAAACAGCAGGGCCCCCCTGCACTCCTTGTTTGCCCAATCTGTACCTCGGCCACGAAACCGCATCGCTCGGCTGTGCAAACTCAATTTGATATGCAATCCAGCGCATCACCGGACATAATTAAAAGAAGATATAAAAACCCGTTCGGCAAATATACCTGGGCACCGATCTTATCACACGCCTGCAGCTTTGGTCACATCCCCCAGCACTGATCCCTTCGGCTGCCTGTTGGCGTGTTGTGCTGCTCGTTTCAGACTGGAATATGTTACTGTTCATATCCGTGTTTAAAGAGTGACAGAGGGCTGTTCCACATCATCTGTCCGTGTCTTTCTCTGCCAACTCTCGCTGTTTCCCTCCGTCCCTATCCCTCCGCTTATTCGCGCCTACTCTCTCACTTAGTGCAAAACATCAGCGGTGCATAGCAATGAGACGGTCACGGCCGCGGCAGGCAGAGCGCGGCACCTTCTGACCTTGCTTTGTCCAGAATGTGCTACTGCATCATCCCTAATGACACGTAGAGGCTTTAATTGGAGAAGTGCGCCGGAGTTAAAGCTGCTTTATTAATCTGTTTATGAGATCAGAAGCCAACGCGCTTGCTTTTCCAAATTCTCAACTAATTTACCAAAAAATGAGAGGGAACATCTCTGAATGGCTGAAGTGCCAATAAGACCTGAGCCTGATTTATAGGTGGAGTTTTAAATGTCACAAAAAGCTTTTGTTCTTAGTTTGTTGCAGCCTCATCTGCACACTGACTGAAAAAAAACCCATAAAAGGCCAGTGGCTTTGTAACAGCACAGATCCGTTTCATATTTTATTCATAATGGTTTGCTAATAAAGTCAAAGCATGCTCTTTGAACCATATGGCATGGGTTTGGGAATTGGAAATGCAATATGCTGTATGAGGATAATAGATGTGTGCTAATAACCCCAGGAAAATGTGTATGCGGACATCTAGCAGCAAGAAAGATAGAGAAAAGAAAGAAAGAGGAAGAGATGTGTCAGTGTGGGGGGAGCGTGCACGTGTCCAGACAGCTGCTCCCTCCGCTACTGTGCAACACCATCATTTTCCTAGTGTTAAAAGTCTATTAACCTTCTCTAGCAAAGTTCATCCCTGCTCCTCTGTCACATATGCCGCAGCTTCTCTATGTGCCTGATATGTCGGTGACGTGTGCCGTCCAAAAAAAATGAATAATTTTCCTGTGTAGATGAGGCCGCGGCTCCGACAGCGAGTCAAAAACCCCGCACACTAAATGCCACAGTCCCTGGCAGAACCGGGCCTGTCCTGTGTTTGACCTGAAGCAAAGCAATCAACCTTTGAATCAAGCGGTAGATTGCCCATAACAGTTTTAATTTACTCAGGTGCTGATGTTCTCCCTCCACAGCTTCTACACAGTAAATGAAGTCCATAAATTCCAGTATTCCAGGCCGGTGAGAAAGGGAGAAAAGGACCCCGACAATGAGTTTGCGGTAATTGCTGAGACTTTTTTCTTTCTCTTGCTTTGTGTTTTATGCTTTTGTTCCATCTGCATTTGTCCATTTTGTTTTGTATGTGATATTTCTTTTTTTTAATATTCAGGAAGATTTGCATGATATTTTTTAAATTATGGAACATTTGGTGCATGCACCGGTGGGTGTTAGAGATGTGTGTGAGGCTGACATTTATTTTTGTTTGAGAGTTTGATGAAATAGTTGCTGAGCTTTAATCTTTTGCTCTCGATGTGCTCATTCTGTACACGTCTGTATGGGATGGGCTGTTTTCTTTGTCTGCGCCGGTTGCAGCTTTCTTTCTGAAAGTGACCTGCAGTAATTAAACCGTGGAAAGTCCAGACCAGCTGCTGGCCTCAGTCCACAGAACCCTGAAGCTGCACACAGAGCTCCTCAACTGTTTATTCTAATATTCTATATCCTACATTTAGGTAATGACGTGTGATAGCTAGGTAATAGCAAGGTTTATCCAAAAGATGTAAACATATGAAAAATGTAAACATCATTTTTCTTTTTCCATCTGTGAGATGCAGCAAAATGAGTAAACCTGAAAAGGGCTTTTCATTTGTATCTGTTTTGATCGGGTTCCTGCTTGTTTGTCTCGGTGCTGCTCCTCCCGTCGTGTAATTTATTATGGGATGCCACTGGATTATTGTTTGAGGTTTATGCTCCACAGATTCATTGAGTAATTTCCCTCAGAGTAAATCACTAGCATTGTAGAACTCTCATTTATATGCAGCTCTTTTTTTTTTTTTCCTTTTTAATGTTTAACTTTGACTGTTCATTTTTTAAACACAGGGTTTTTTTTCCACAGTAAGATCCAGCAGCAGATAGTGATCCAGTTATTCATACATAAACATTCTACATAAAGCCGATTAAGATCTGAATTCACGTCTTCATTATCAGGATAGGGCGATCAGAAGAGGCTGTGGACATGACTCTCTCGTTCAAACCAGTTTCTTTACCAGGTTAACTTCAGCATGTCGCTGCTCATGTAAATGTTTAGTGACAGCTCGCGTTGTTGTCGTCAGGCAGGGGCACATTAATCTGCACCCTCTGATGCTGACTCTTTTTTTCTGTCTCTGTCACTTTGTCTACAGAACATGTGGATCGAGAGGACCACGTACTCGACGGCGTACAAGCTCCCTGGCATCCTGCGCTGGTTCGAAGTCAAGTCTGTCTCCACGGTGAGTAGAAGAAGCGCCCCGTGTGCCAGGCGGTCCTCCCTAATCAGATGAAGATCTGCTGCTCGGAGGCAATCGATGAGATTTGTCCACTTAAGCCGTATAGACAGCCGTGTTGGACGCAGGCGTGCCACTCCCCTGGACTAACGACAGGGCATGATCCATCACATTGATTCACCCAGCGCTCCTTTAAGCCCACTGAAAAAAGCCGCACAAAGTAAACGCAACTAGAACCGGACTCAAGAACCCACCCTCTTTGAGATTTTCCTGTAGCAGAATTGCTCCTGGTCTGATTGAAACAAATTCTGTTAATGTTTACTGTTCCACGTGGAGTACGCATTAGTTTGTATTATTTGTAGAGAGATTAGCACAGTGGTATGAGTCGCAGTGCAGTTAGAGCTTCACTTCGACTCATCTGCTCATTAGTTTGTCCAAAAACAAATGCAGTGCTTAGCGTAATCATCTTGGCGAGGTATTCGCAAAATCATTACTATTCATTTGTGACTTTAATGTTCGTGCTGTTAAAAAAAGAAAGGGGAACATCTCCCCCTTTTTCCTCAGAGGTTATCTTGAGCCAGGTTTGTTTACTGCACTCGTTTCTCTCTGCATCCATAGCCGTCAAATAGGATCACGCGACGCCCACACACACGGCAGCTCGGGCATTTAGCTCAACACAGTGGTCCCTCCGGTCCCTACATCCACAATCGTTTCAATAAAAAAAAAACCTTGATCTCCCCCCGTCCCCCTCCTTAACTCCTGATTCCATGTTATTCTCCGATGCCATTCTAATTCAGAGCAGAACACTAGTCGACAGGATTGGAACATACTGTCAAGAGCAGCTTGGTCTCCAGATGAGCCGGGGAGAGACCGGGTCCCTGAGGTCAACTGCTCTATTTAAAGCTTAATGACCGGGCTGAGATTCATCGAGCTAAAGCCTGCGATGTGACAATGCTTTTTATCAAGCTGGCCTGAGACACACCGGCACAGGCTGAGGATTTTTCTCTTCTTGGCAAACCATCTTATTTTTTGGGTCTGGAGTTTAAATCTGACATTTAATCAGCAATCCACTTTCTGCTCAAGTTGTGTTTGTCCTCCAGATTGTTGTTTTTCTGTTTTAATAACATTAAGGCTGAGTCGTGATTTGCTTTCACGCATGAGATGAATTCCTGACAGTATTTTCTTAATGTTCTCTCACAATCATATTTTGTTGAACCAGGAACTGAAATTCCCCTGCACGCTCTCTCCGTCCTCGTTCTGACAGTTGCAGGTTTATGTTTGGGTGCAGCATTAAAAAAAAAGATGAATTGCGTCGCCATGAATTATGTGTCAAGTTTCTTAAACCCATCTTCTAATAACCTGGCCCCCAGTCGGTGAAGATAAAACGTCTCCATTGTTGGGATTACAGAGACAGTGGTGATGTGTGTGTGTGTGTGTGTGTGTGTGTGTGTGTGTGTGTGTGTGTGTGTGTGTGTGTGTGTGTGTGTGTGTGTGTGTGTGTGAGTGAGTGAGTGAGTGAGTGAGTGAGTGAGTGAGTGAGTGAGTGAGTGAGTGAGTGAGTGAGTGAGTGAGTGAGTGAGTGAGTGAGTGAGTGAGTGAACCGGGAAGAAAGTGAGTGCTGAAAGTGTTTGGCTGACAAATTTGCTCCCTGCCTCTTCAGGAGGAGATCAGTCCGCTGGAGAACGCCATAGAGACGATGCAGCTGACCAATGAGAAGATAAGCAGCATGGTGCAGAGGCATCTCACGGACCCCAACCTTCCCATCAACCCCCTCTCCATGCTGCTGAATGGGATCGTGGACCCGGCCGTCATGGGAGGCTTTACCAACTATGAGAAGGTAGTGAAAGAAGTCTGGATTTATTGAGTTATAATATATGAGTTTCAAGTGTAAAGGTGCCACGTGTGAAGTGGACGCCAGGGAGGATGTTGCTGGCTGTAAACAACAAAAACATTTGAATCGATACACCATGTCCTGCCCTCTGGGAGGTTTTGGCTTAATTTCTAGAGATTTACCTTTTACATAAGATTTATTTTCTGGACAGACATTGATTTAAACTCCAATTTAACCGTTTTTGCAGAGGCGCACAACACGTAACTCTAATTTAGCACATTTCTTGTATTGTCGTTGGTTTATTAACTGCACACTCACCATCACACAAAAGCTCCTTGTGTAGTAAAGGGAACTGTTCTTATCTTGTGTTTTATGATAAAAAATTGCCCGTTGGTTTTCCAGCATATATCACAACCTGGAATAAATTCATAGCGGCCGTGTTGAAACGGTGCAGGATGAGTCAGGAAGTGAATTCTTTGCCCTGGGGTCAGTGCCTCATCTCAGTGAAATTGTGCAGGGGGGTAGAGGAAGAGACAAGACCCCCCCCCTCCCCTTCCAAATCCCTTTAGTCTTCCTGTGCATGTTCTCTCTGTCCCTTCATGCAAACATACTCACTCCCATGTCTCTCCTCCTCCTCACCAGGCCTTCTTCAATGACAAGTACACGCAGGAGCACCCTGACGACCTGGAGAAGATGGAGAAACTGAAGGACCTCATCGCCTGGCAGGTGAGACAGACCCCAGAGTTACGTACAATCGCCTCTTCACAGTTTCTAAAGCAGTGGTCTATCCTGTTAAAAGATCTCAGGGTTAACAAAAAAGCCATGAAGCGCTCCCCACAGGAACATGGATGACATATTCCATTATTTTTACATGTTTCATTTTCTGTGGCATGCACGAAGAGAGGCCTACAGGCAGTCAAAACACTGAGTGTGAATTAGATGGTATGGAGGAGCGTGAAAGCCATAAAGATGTGAGTTTATGCCTCTTGGTCTTTCTGTATAATTGAGCTCTTGTTGCTTTTGGCTATTCTGTCAGCCAATCATGCGTCGATAAGGAAGTTACTATGTTTATTTTACATTATTGGACTAATGAAATCATCACCAGAAATGTGGGAGCTACAAACCGGCTCCTCTGCAGACACCAGGCAGCGTGGTTCATACTTTAATTATTATCATGTTATATTATTTATTTTATTCCGTTACACTTTCACGTGCTCACTTTGCTGCATCATCTTTCTGCTGCTGTCGCAACTGAATTTATCTGAATTGGTTTGAATAAAGTGTACCTTATCTTAACTTATCTTATTCTAACTCTTATCTTAACTGTGCTGAAGAAAATGAAATGTTGTCGCTGCTGCTGCAAAGAGAGACTCCCTCTGAAGGGATCCAGCTGAAAATGTAATAATATCCTTTGAAGAAGCCGTGTGTGCTCTGGCAAGATGTCCAATGACAGTTACTCAAGTCACCAGAGAATACGTGTGTGATAGAGTTCAGTGGAAATAATAGCGAGGGATTGTGCTGAAGCAAACACTCTGGTGTTAGGGAGGAAGCTCCGATGCGTGAAGAGACTGCACGGGATCAGCACCGGCAGATTTTGCGAGCTTTGCATCCTCGCCGTGTCGAAAGGACGTGCACACGCAGCAGGCAGGAAGTGTACGCACACTGTGAGGAAGCGTCTCAACATGTGCTGCTTACCACGAACCTCAGCAGATATTTAGCTTATTTGTAGCTCATCTTTGATTAATAAAGTCCTGGATGTATTTGCTTTCTCAAGGAAAAAACAAAAACCTCCTCCCCCTGTGGCTTTGTAAAGCTGCAGTGCAGGTACTTTGTCCTGTTTTTATCTTTTATTGCACTCTGTAAACTAAATGTCACTTTAATACTCTGGAAGTCACGCTTTATGATTCACCCCGGGATTGAGCACACACTCGAGAAGTTTTGTTTTTCCTGGCTGCTTCCTATGGCTTCTTGCAAGAAAGCCAGACGCTAATTGAATTTGCAATAGCTGCTGTTGTCTCTGTTGTGTGGAAAAATATAGGTCACCTTTGTGCTCCGTTGGTGGAGCTCCTCTGAATGTGAAAAGTTTGGCTCTTGTGTTCCTGAAACCTTTTGTCTTCATAAGGCAAAGAGAGTCGCAACAGAAATACCCCCGTATTGTTTTTCACCCGCTGCTTCTTTGAGCTTGAAGTCCTTTGTGTCGTCTTCTTTACCTTGGAAGTAGGAAGTGTTTTTACAAATATTATTTCCAGATTAGTCGGAATTAGCTTTATAAGCGTGTTAACGTTGCAAAGTCAAGAAACTAATGACTGAAGTAGAAGCTGACAGAGCAGGCGAGGGAACCCTATAAATAAATGTGTCAGTATTTCATTACCGCTGGAGAGAAGTGAATGTTGCAAATACACTACATCAGACAGTTGGAGGATGCGTCTGGATTTTTTTTTTTATTTATTTTACACCTTTAAGATCCATGAGTTATTTTTATCTTCATGTCAAACAAAAAGTGCTGAATAATAATGTAAAAGCAACGCTGCCTTTGCTCGTTGCTTCCGAAGATGCATTTCAGCTGGAAAACTAAAATAGTGCTCGAAATCACAGTGCAATTTTGAAATCATCACCCACCCACAATCCGCAGTGCTAATTAGCCGCTGCTCTGTTGTGCAGAGATCTATCAGTGTGAGAGAAATGACTCGCGTTGTCTCCGCAGCTGTGTCAGGTTAAAAATGTCCCTCACGTTCCCCTTAGCTCACGTTATTTCTGTGTCTTCCATAAGTCGGAGAAACACCCGATTGAGTTTGTTTGCTGTGATCATCACAGAGAGATGTCAGAGAGGAAGCAGATACATGTTTGCTGAGCTCACAGCAAAAACACACACACACACACACAGATAGGGAACTTTTAGAGGAGATGAGTAAAGCAGAGCCGTTGGTCTGGAATGGTATCAGCTGTCTCTTTGCCAGAACCAGCTTGTTTATCTCCCATCTTGAATCTGTCTAAATGAGACAAATGAAGATGAGTCTGCTCCAAACTAAACAGGGAGAAATGAGCCAGCGTGCACTGTTATTCTGAAACACACGTAGCCCTCATCTAGTAATTAGCGAGGAAATGAGCAAGTGGAAATCAGGAAATTAGCTATTGTAAAAAGCTGCTTAGCAAATAAAAACTAGGTGTTTTCTCCGATGCTTCTTGTTATAATTAGCAAACAATCCTGGACAGATGCTTAGACGCAGCAGTCAGTCAGTCAAACAATGCCTTTCAATATTCTGTGAGATAATTAAGTTTAATTCTGTTGATTTGTAATATTGGACTTTTACATTTAAAAGCGCTCTGACACGAATCCACCTGTCGGAGCCTCTGAGTCTCTCAGGGATGGAAGTATGCATGTGTGGACTGCATTTGAAGGAGCCTTTGAAATAGGACACTGTTGTCGTACGGCTTTGAAGCGAGCCGCCTTCAGAGGCATTCAGCCCCTGAATTAACACCCATCTCAAGCAAATTCAGTCTGTTCAATCCCGTCAGACTCATCACTGCCTGCGTGTGTGTGTCCCTAAGACCTCCGTGACCTGCGTGAAAGGTCTCAGTGTGTCATCACACCCTTAATGCCAGGCAGAGGCAACGTGGGGCTGAGGTCCACTCAGTGTGCATTAGAGAGGCACTGGATGGCAGAGTTCAGCTGAGAACAGATGGACACTGCTCCTATCAAACAGAAAGGCCTTTTCTTCCATATCCATCCATCTTGTCATTTCATGGTTTTGGCATGTGTCTCCGTGAAAATAGGGCAGGTCCAGATCTGCAACAATACTGATTTTTGTATTTCCTAAACTGGGTTGGATGAAAATCCAGGCCAGGGTGGAATAATGGAACAACATGTGCATCTCACTGGGGTCCTGCTTCTGGCTGCCTCACCAACACATGTTCAGTGTCAAACCTCCACCAAACCCTGGGAACAATATCTGGCTGTGAGGGTTCTTGTGTTTTTCGCAGCCACTTGTTTTCTGTGCTGCTAAAGAAACCAGCTTGTCAGACCTGGTTTAATGAAGTGATGCTGATTAGAGCGGCGATACCCGGCCACTGGCCACTGTGTCTTTGTCAGGAAAGGACACACTTTAAGTCATTTTATGTAAGATTTCTATTTTATAAATCCAATTTTTAAAGTTGACCCTGAAACTGGTGGCTTTAGCCAAAGGTTTTCTTTTTTTTTTTTTTATTTATCTGACATTCCAGCTTTGCTCTTCTTCAGATAAAACATTTATCCGTTTTCCCAGTGCATCCTGTTGTTTTCAGCATGCATTGTTAATCTTTTGTAAGATGAGCTTTCGAGTTTGATCCATGCAGGGTTTTATAAACGCAGCCCCCGGGTCTCTGTTGTCTAATTACGAGCAATTAACATCAGCCTCACATGAGGTAGCATCTCTTAGTGAAATTTACTGTCGCTGCTTGACTGCGGGGAGAGGAATAATAAAAAAAAAAGAACTTTAAAAAGTTACATGTAATTACACTTCTGAGCTTATCTGAACTCATCGTTGTTGCCTTTTCAAACATAAACCCTGGTCTGAATAAGGCAAGGGACATCTCTGGGTTAGGGTTAGGGGCTAATAAAGTCAAGTTCCGTGTAGGCGTGTGCTGGTTTTTACACTGCACGTTTTAACTGGGGAAATCAAGCACAGAGTCATCTGCAGCATCTGGGTCGGATCTGGATGACTTTGAAGGTTATGTCGTCCGAATTTGGCTTTAGGCTGTGCACAATGAAAGGAACTAGTTGCACAGTCCTAATAATTATAGCACAACCCTGTGTGTGTGTGTGTGTGTTTGCATTAGCAACCTTCAGTCAGAGTGTCTCCAACAATGAACTCCATGCAGCCACCAAGCAGAATCCTGTTGCCATGCCGCCACTCAGTCGCACTCCATCATCCTGAGGTCTATAAAAAGATGTGGGTATCCTGGGAGACGTGAATCTTGCCTCAGCGTTCACTCTCGCTGCTTTTTCTCCCCTTTCTGTCTATTTTTCTCGTCCTTCTCACTCCTCTCACCCCCTTCTCCTAACCCTTTCTCCCCTTTCTCTTCCGCCTCACCTTTTTTTTTTCATTTTTTTGTCTTTTGAGCCGTCCTCCCTGCTCGTCTCTCCTCAAAGAGGCCTCAGCGGTGATAATGGACGTGCTCGATGCCAGGGGAGACCTTTGCAGTGTTTCTGCAGCCTCTTCTCATTTATCTCGCAGTTGCAAAGCTTTGGTTTTTGTGGAACGCAGCAGAGTAACTAAGGTTCGGGGAGTGAGAGATCCTGGGTTTTTAGATGCTGCGGTACACGTCCCCCTGAACCTTTACCAGCCGCTCTGCTCGCTGTGAGCGGCTCTTATCAGGAGAGGCTGTTTAATGCGTTAGTGCAGTGTAACATGTAGCCGAGCCGCTGGAACAAGCTGATGACTCAGACAGGGACGTTACAGAGCGTTTCAGCATTAGTCTTTTCTTTTATCGATGTTAATAAGACACCCCCCCCCCACACACACACACACGCACACACTTACATGGAATCCCTTTGTAAATAAAACATGTAGCGTTTGAGATTTTTTACACAAGGTTGCATCACGAGGCTGAACTGGTGTTGTGTGCCAGCTGAGTGAGTGAAGTCAGCTCTGGCTGTGTGAGGGTGGAGGGGCAGTTTGCCCTCTGAGAATATGAAGCAGGCCCCAGAGAGTCAGAGGTTAGCTCACAGACACACACACACACACATATGTGCTTGCAGTCTTTTCTTGCGGTCCACCTATTCCAGATACTTCAGACACCTCTCTGTACTCTGAGCAGTCTCTTTGTTCCATTAGCTCAGGGCTGTGAGAGCTACTGTATTTAAAACAAGATGCACTCTGCAGCCGAGTGTCGTGCAAATGCATCACTCCGAGATGGGAGAGATGAGTATGGATGTTGAATAAATTCCCATTTCATTTGCTTCATTTCTCTGTTTTTTACTTATTTTTCCGAGCGCAGAAGCGGAAGCTGCACTCTTGTGGGAAATGAAGGGTCCATTTTCCCACAGCTGACGAACGTGTCCGCTGGTTTCTGGCGAGTAATCGTGCAATTCTTCACCACCCTGCCCGCAGCCAGACACGGTGTTAAACGCAGGACCAACGCAAAGATGCTCACACATGGGACGGTTTTGCCAGATTAGTTCGCAAAGACTCCGTCCACTCAACGTGGCGCTGGGTTTCAGCAGCCGCCTGCAGCGTGTGAGAGGCAGCAGCTTTGGGTCTGAAGGAGAGCGACCAGCGTCCGTCACACGCAGTGCGTGCCTGTACATGTTGCCCGTCTTTGCTTTCTCACTGGCAGGTTTATTTTATCCGTGTTGTGTCGTGTTGATGCTGGTGGTGAGAGGAAAGGAAGGGAGGTGTCATGGCAACAGCCTTCTCTACCTCCACCTGGATAAGGTGGCACAGATATTCCCTCTTTGTGCGTCCGGGCTGAGTGTGCACAACCAAGGAGGTTAAAGGTCACATCGATTCAGTCGTCATATGTATAGGAGTACATTACCCATATAAAAGAAGAACCAACGTTTAGCTAACATCTCATGTCTCCAGGGTATGTTGTATATATTAAGGTTTGTCTGTCCTCTGCCAGATCCCGCACCTTGCTGAGGGAGTTCGCATTCACGGAGAGAAGGTCACGGAGGCGCTGAGGCCTTTCCACGACCGCTTGGAGGCCTGCTTCAAGCAGCTGCGGGAGAAGGTGGAGAAACAGTATGGCGTTAAGACCCTGGTGAGAGCTCGAATGTAAACCTGTGAACCGCCTCTTTCAAATCCTCCTGCCCTTAGGGTTAGTGTCTATAAAGCTAAACTCCCACCGCGTGTCTTTTCTCTGCGTCGTCAGCCGGCACTGGACGAACGGCGGGGGCCTCGTCCACACTCCATGGTGCGCTCCTTCACCATGCCCTCCTCCCAGAGGCCTCTGTCGGTGGCTTCAGTCACCTCCATTTCTTCTGACAACTCCCCCTCCAGGCCGGGATCAGACGGGTAATGACCAGTTCACAATGACCACACTCATTCGAGTTTAACTTTATTTATTGTCTTAGTATATAATATTTATATATTTTCAGGAATGTTTCTGTACTGCTTTGATGGAGCCACCTCCCAGATGAGCTGTGGTGGTTTGCTCTGACTAACATCACTTTATCTTTTATTCAGATTTGCCCTGGAGCCTCTCCTGCCAAAGAAGCTGCACACCAAGTCTCAGGACAAGCTGGACCGCGAGGAGCCGGAGAAGGAGCGCAAAGAGAAGAAGAAGGAGAAGAGGAACAGCAAGCACCAGGAGATCTTTGACAAAGAGATGAAGACCACGGAGATCCCGCTGCAGCCCACCGAGGCTGTTATACTCTCAGAGACGGTACTGCGCCCCTCATTATGTTTTTCTTTCCCAATATTCTACCTCCCCCTCACCCCGCTGTATCCCATTACAGCCGAGGTATCACAGTGTTCTGCATGCCCAGTGGGAATGTTCCCCTGCAAACAGCGTTGAGATAAGCGCAGGGATGGGGTCCAAAGGGGGCCCCTGACAGTGGTGGAGCCGTCTGGCTCATGATACGAGCCTCCTGCCTCAGGGGTCAAGGGTAGAGCGCCTAGAGGTCTCTGCTGGTTAGCCAAGCAGCTGCAGCCCGATGTGAAGTTATCGTCCGGAATGGAAAAACGAAGAAGAAGTAGCTTTTCATCTTCGTCTTTTCCACTGGGGTCTCTGAATGTGTGTGTTTTCAGCGTCTCCCTGGTGGCTGGCTGCTTTGAGTCTGGCCAATTACAAAGTTGTTTGTTAATGTCGCCAACAGAGTGGAAGAGCCCTGAGGCCGGATCTTTTCATATTGAAATTGCAGCTATGATGAAGCGGGGACAGGGAGCCCTGCATGCGAACAATGATATGTAACCACAGATAAGATTCCCTGACCCTGAAGGTTTCTCCTCTAGGAATTCAAACAGCAGACATGTTATGGATGCACATAAAATAGCCCCGAAGGAAAAGTGGGGCTGATTTTCTCATTTAAATTATCATCCATTGATTTTGTGTTGTATTTCATGGTAGACTTCATCCATTTCCCTCAAAGTAAATTGTGTTCTCACTTCAGTTTTATTGACTTGTTGTCTAATTCAGGTTATTTTGCTTTGAGTGCAGCCTCTCATAAAGACTTCTTTCTTCTTCTTCTCCTCCTGATCGCACAGATCAGCCCCCTGCGGCCTCAGAGACCTCGCAGTCAAGTTCTCAGCCAGATAGGTGGAGACCGCCGCCTCTCGGTGTCCCCCGGACCCCCGTCCTCTTCCTCCAACTACTCCTCCTCACCGGGACCCCCGCCCATCACGCCCAGGAGCAAACTCTCCTTTAGCGCGCTGCACGCCGTCTCCAGTAAGAGCGAGTTTACCTTCCTCTCACTCAATTAACAGGTCGTGTCATCTTCAGACAGTCTGCGAGGACCTCCCTGTTAGCACGTGGTTTGGTCTGGAACACGGCTCTACTGTATGTGTGATGTCAGCACCATAAGTGAACGCCTACACTTGTGTCTTTTTGCAGCTGACAGTGGCTCAGTGTGTTGAGGAACTTATCAAGGATGTAAATTGGCCCTAAAGAGAGAGAGCTGTTGATGCTCTGGATTATCTCCGCCTCTTTGTGGAGGGATCCAAACACTTGAACACATTTCTTTCATCCACTTGCAGCGACAAATGGAAGAGATGCTGAAAGGGATTTTATAACTCCATCAAAGGGCTTCTTTTTTTTTTCCCCTCGCCATCATCTTCTTGTAAATTCATTTAATATTTTTCATACAAACATTTTAGGTCAAAATGCATCAAAAGTTTGAGCTATTCAGATTTTTATATAATTTTTAAACATTCCATGGTCTGGGTCCATAACTGTAAATGCAAAAATACCCATCATGCATCAGTGTTAACCAATGTGTTGATGACATCATCATGGGTGGTCATCATAAAGGTCTAATTTAACTTTCCTGGATCCACACAGAAGTTTCCATCTGTATCAAAACTTCATTCTTCTTCTTCTCGGACCGAGCAGGAATGTCATACCATGTGACCCACTGACGTACGTGGGCTGCTGTGCTCCTGCAGGTCTGGAGCTGAACGGGATGGGCTGCTCTGACAAGGGTGAAACTCCTCCTCCGCTGCCCGTGAAAGGCAGCACGGCCGATTACGGGAACCTGCTCGATAATCAAGACCAGACGAGTCCCTCGACGCCCCCGCCGCCCCCGCCCCATCAGAGGGTAGGTGTTCTAATTAGGCCTGAGAGGAGCTCCTTAATGATATGTGGCACTTAGAATAGAACAAGATGCCACTACACGCATTTGACATTTGGGTCGACTTCCTCCGCCGTCCCCCAGCCTCTTTCTGTCCCACGCTTCCGTGCGTGCGTGCATGTCCCCGTGTGTGCATGCGTCCCCCCTCACCCAGGTTTGTACTTGGTCTGCGTCTGTGTGTCATTTTTGTGATCTGTGTCACAGGCGAGTGTCGGCATCAGTCACTTAGCAGCAAGAGGCCACGCCGGCCTGTCCACCCCGCTGTTATTTATATTCGGCCTCCCCCTCCGGCCGGCCCTGCTCTCAGACGTGATTGATTGGATGATTACTTTACCTCTCACATCCATCAGGAGCTCTCCCGCTGTTAATCAGCGGCTCGTCTCGCCGCACTCAGCGACGTCCGCCGCCGCCCGTCCTCTCTCCTCGCCGCGCGTTAACTAATCTTATTTATCCACTGTCACGGCCCATGGACAGGTAGTAAAATGCCGGCCGGGCTCACACACGCTGTGTGGCAGCGGACTGACAGCAGCGTAGTGAGAGCAGATGCTTCCAAGACTGAGTGACAGCCACTCCTCGTTTGCGGTCGTGGACACAGGCGGAGGGGGAGGTCACTGACGAGCGTTACCCTCTGTCTGTCGTCTCAGGAGGCGCAGAGCAAACGATATTCTGTCGCCTACCTCATCATTTTAATTTCCTGGGACTCAAATATAAAACTGTTCTTCTACACCAGGACAATGATTTCTCTGTCAGAACAGATTCCTGAATTCTAGAAAGTGTCTCTTCCGTTCAAATCGTTGCACCGTCATCGTGACACTGGCTGAGGTTCGACTTGTAGTCTGATGAATATGCGCTCTGACAGGTGATCCCCGATCTAACACAAACGTTGTGTAAACTGATCCCGGCTTTGGTTCTTCTATTACGAGGCCTGTCAATCAATTTCATGATGGCAGCTTTTAATCCTGCGCTCTGAATTGTGGCGGAAAGCTGAGTTGCCTTCGCTTGACAATATTGAGATTTCAAGTTTGTTGTGTGTTTGTGTGTGTGTGTGTGTGTTTTTGTTTGTTCGCAGCACGTCCCCCCTCCTCTGCCCAGCAAGACCCCTCCCCCGCCTCCTCCCAAGACCACCAGGAAACAGGCCTCCATCGATTCAGGAATTGTACAGTGAACAAAAGACGCTGACAGTAGGACCAAAACGACACACTGACAACAAAAAACAACAACAACAGCACACCGCCAACAACAGCCGTAACCGCTCCCCCTGAAGAGCAGCGTGTTTTTTTTTCTTGTTTTTTTTATTTTTTTTTTACCCACACATTCCTCTCTCCCTGTCCCAGCTTGACAAGATGAATACCTCACCGCCGCCCGCCCACTTCTTATCATCTTTTCTCATTTTATCCCCTTCGCCTTTTCAGTTTGACGCTGCCGCCGCCGCGGTCCACAGCGAGGAGAGCGCGGCGCAGACGAGCAGAGTTTGTTAACGCTGCCACGCCACTTCCAGACTTTATCATGACACGAGATTGTTGTTGGGACGGAACCAACAGCTTTCCAATAGCGACCCACTCTCGAGTATACGGGAGCACGTAGCTCGCTGAATTCCTTTTTATCTCTTTTTATTCATATTCCCACTATGTACAGAGGTTTGTATATATGATTTGATTTCTTTTTTTCTGTCTGTGATTTGATCTTTTTTTGTATTAACGTTAGATTAAGCGGCATTTATACGAAACAAAAAGAAGGGCCCGTAGGTTTTGAATGGACCGGGACTGGACCGAGTGGGAATGTGAGAACCTATCAAAGATTTTCATTGGTTAAATTTGTGGAGTGCACATACGACTAACTCGCATCGCATTATCGTTGCTCAGACCTTGTCCTCGATGCTGTAACCTTGGAGTCCAATAATCTTGACTGTTCCCGGCTCACTACTGACATCACTTCTGAATAAACTTTCCAATGTATGTATTTAAAAAAAAAAAAAAAAAGAAAGAAAGATCTTGATCTTGTTATTCTTTTAAAAGAAGCTACAAAAGAAAGTCTTCGCTTCCTTTTCCCGTTTGCTTGACTGACAGCCGTCAGAAACCCCCACCTGTCTGCTCACCTGCCCAGTTTGACTCCAGAACCAGAAGCCTGTGTTTGCACGATGAACCCGTCGCCTTCTTCCTGCTTTACTTTGTACAAACTCCTCAACTTCTCATATGTTAGTGCGGCGTGTCTAAAGGTCATGAGTGCATTTTTTTATGAGTTTGAAAGTTAGATAGATGAGGTGTTGTCGGACCAGCTGACAGGTTTTATGACGTCTTTAATCCACGTGAAGGATTCCAGTTTGTCACTGTATAATTATCTGTTGAACAGCAGCTTTAAACTCAATTAGTCTTTAATGAGTTGAGTTGTATTTGCGTCACTTCGGCTGCCGGTGGAATCTTGAGGAACTTTGGAATCACTGCGGCACAGACAGGCCTTGAGGCGTTCAGTCTTTTAAATCAGTTTATTAGAAGAGACTTTAAATTTAAAATTTAAATTTGTGTTTCTGCTTAAAGAAAATAAGTGTCCCCCCCCCCCCCCAGCCTTTTTACATTCACAAAGAAAGCTTAAAGAAAATAAGTGTCCCCCCCCCCCCCAAGCCTTTTTACATTCACAAAGAAAGAAACGCGTGTCCTTAAATTCAAACGTTGTCCCTCATCGTCCTGCCATATGTAGCTCAGCTCCTGCTCTGCGACTCACTCCATCGCCTCGTTTATGATCATCAGTCGAACAAACATTATGTTTCCAGCTGTTATTTCTGCTCCGGCGGCTCAGAGCTGCTATAAAACCTCGCTGATGAACCTGGGTTTTTATAAAGCATCATCTAATTGCAGCCTGCCCATATGATAAATCTGTTGAATGTATTTACAGGCCGTGTTGCTCGCACCATAAAACCACCTGAGAACTGCAGCAGCTGCTGCTTGAGCACAGCTTTTCTTTTTTTTTTGCATCTTAAGAAAGTTCACAAAACTCTCTGTCGTCCTAATTAGGAACGATGACTGACACGTTTTCTCTGGGGAGTATCATTTGGGAAAAGCTCTCTGAAGAGACCTCTTGTGATGCAGTAGCTCGTGGGATGTTTTTACACATTTCTGTCGAGTAATGAAACGTCTCATTAGTTCACCAACGATAAAGACCTTATAAATGTTAAGGTTTTTGCCAGCCGTGTGCTATTTTGTTGTGGATTTGAAAATCAGAGGAATAGTCTGTGAAGCTTCGTTAAAAGTCGATCTGCAGTGTTTTTCCTTTTCCAGCGCTGCTCCCTCTCTCCTGTGTGTAGATCGTTAAACAGTAAAATCAATTGGATCCTGGAGAGAACATCGTTGTGTAAATGTTACCACTGATGATTCCATGTGCAGCGTAGGACCTTAGTTTGACCGCGCGCTCTCTGTCAGGGTGATGAATTGCCGTGCAGACAGAAAGAATGGAGCAGGTAATATTCAATAAAAATGCAAGTTTTACAATCATACCAGTGTTTTTCACCTCCCCACTCCCTCCCTCCTTCCTTCCTTCTTTCCTCTCAAGGCCACGATCTCCGCAGGGACCGTTACCCTCGCCTCCTTGCAACATCACACTCTGCTTACTATCTCAAAAAACCAGGCGGTCGTTAAAGCCTGGAGAGAAGAATGAAGAACCTGAAAAGGCTGTGAACTTCACGACTTGTTCTAATCGCCGATCAGTGGGATTATAAATGAATATCACCCCAGGCTACACGATGGCGGACAGGTCAAGGCATTAATCATTCACCTTAAGCCTTTAAAGATATCATGTACTTTAGCCCATCTGTGAACCTGATGTCTGGTCAATTTTGTGAAGACAGCCGCTCCCCATCTTGGTGCTTTAGCACGTCATCAAGTAAGGTCTTTTGAGTGGCCCTCAGGGGCCGAGGATACGCACTGTTAGTTTGTGTTTGGTTAAAGTGGCTGTAGATTAAAGAGTCCAGCAGCTGCTCGGCCGCCGTCCAGGCTCAGAGCGCGTCGGTAAAATCTGCAACGAGGCTCCTGAGAGGTGATGATCAGAGGTGGAAGGGTGGAGCAGCAGTCAGCCAGGATTCAGCTGTGAACATAAAAGGGTCCCAGCTGTAAATCTGCCTGGAGGACGCCTGTGGACGCTCTGAAGGAGCAATGAGACTCTCGTGTTCAGGTGGAAGACGTAACAATCTCGCCCCTGTGATTCAGCTTCATGGAGCGACAGCTGCTGTTGAGAATGAAAAGGCTGCGCTGACATTAGCGCTGGGATGTCTCTCTGTGCCCGGCTGGTTTGTGAGGGAGCAAGGGGACATAAATCCAGGAGCGTCGGAGGAATCCCCTCTCCTTCATCTTGCAAAGGATTTATTTTTCTCTGCTGTGTTGCCCTCGCTCCTCATTCAGTCCCGTGTCGGTGACGTTTGACTGAAGTTTCGCCATGTTGCTCTTTCCAGTAAAGCAGGGATAAACTGCCAAATATGCAAAGTCAGACTCAGCAGAGCGAACGCCTCCGTCCCCATCAGGAACCGTGAATGTTGGAAACCAGTGAAAGCGACACAGCACCAAACAGATTTTCCCTCAAACTGCATCGTTCAAACTTTTAATTCAGTCTCCCAAGTTTGTTTTGTTTGAGGGAAAGTTTCACTGTAAAAAGCTGATCCGGTCGTATCTGAACAGACCCGAGGCTGCGGCTGCTGCCAAAAGGCTCCTCCACCAATTACTGACCAACGCACCATCAGTTGTTAATTCATCTGGATCCTTTTTCACAGATTTGTTTTCACCGGAGTTGATTGAAATTGATGGCTGCTGGAGAGATTTTTAAATCCACTCGTCTTTAAAGTTGGGAAACAATAAACCATCCAGAAGTCCAGCGGTGGCGGGTGGTGTTGTTGGGGGGGGGGTACTTATTCTTTGATCTATAGATGATTACAGTCACAGTAACCTGTTTATTGCGTCGCAGTGATAAGTTCCCTCCAAACTATGAGATGGGAACAAAAAGTTTCATCAGAGACATAATTCACTTATCAAGAATCCCCAGTGCACACTCAATATCTGGCCCTCACAATTGAAAGGGGATAAAGGGCTGGAGCGTTTCGGCGGCGGTAATATTACATAGTTAACTGGCAGCTATTTCAATAGGCTCTCGGTGATTTGTGCTCAGGCATTATGCTCCAGCCTCGCTCCCCTCAAAGCAGAGGGAAATGCATCGCTTAATTGAGGATTTCCAGGGGCTTTGTGGAGGGGAGAGCTGCGAGCGAGCTTCCTCTCTCCAGGAGAATTGTATTTACTACGCACTCCATCCCCATCGCATTTGTCATTCCAGCCTGGGATAATGTGTATTATTTTCCCTCCCTCTTGACACACTTTCATTTGCTGGGAGGCTGCGAACGGCCATACCTCTCTTTTAAATCTGTCCCCGGCATAATGAAGTAGGACTTTATTTCCATAAATCAGCAGCGGTGCATATATCCACAACTGCCTGTGTGCTTGTTCAGACTCACTCTAAGCACACACTAATGGACGTGGTAATATGCAGTTAATATGGCCGACACTCAGGGGATGCAGGGTGTTTCAAGAACTGAGTTCAGAGCTGTGATGTGCATGTTTGTTTATGGATGACTTGTGGCCCAGATCTGTCAAAGGATTGAACTGTGACGCTGGATGTGGCCTGACGGGGGCCAAATCTGGGCCAGAACTATTTTGCCCATGCAGCATGGCTTCCCGCGGAGTTCAAATTCAAACTGCAAGTTTCTCCTCACTTGTGTGTGTGTGTGTGTGAGAGCTGCAGTTGCCAGAGTGAAATTTTCTTTCAAATATCAAGGCAGCAAACACGATGCGTTTGGTCGCTCGTGTTTTTCCAAACAACGTCTACTGAGAGATTTGTTGGAAGGTTGGTGGTCTGATGTGAGGCCCCTCAGGTCCCCTTTGCCTCTGTCCTCCTAAGTCCCTCAAAACGCTCCCGTCTCAGCTCTCAGTCAGCGTTTCTATGGTCGGCGCCCTTCACAGTTAAGTGTCTAATAAAGAAGGACGTGCCGTTAAATGCATCTACGTGTCGGTTGTCATTCTAAATGTCAGCCTGGGTGGGACTGAGGAGCATTTCGCACCCGTCGGTCCTGAGTGTGCCGCTGCCTGTCGCGGAGGCTCGTAAACAAACGTGTCAACAGACGACGTGACAGCCGAGTGTTGTTGTTGTGTCGCTGTCACGGATCGTGTCGCAGCTTTCTCGTCTGGCAGCGCCGACGCCGAGAGGTTCAGTAAACCGACGGAACGAGTCATTGCTAAATCACACCGCAAACATCGGCGGAGGGAGCGAGGCTCGGGCTGGTTTATCTCTCTGTTTCTGTGGAAATGTGAAACCAAGCGTTTTCACTCAGTTCAACAGGTTTCTGCTGCATCTTCCATTTTATTATTTTGAAAAGTGGACTGAAATATTTGGGTGTAGACTGTTGAGATTAAATTCTGATATGTTGACTCCTCCAGGTCCGGGGCCACGGGGTCAAATGATGTCAGCGTAAATAAACTTTTCCCACACTTGCATTTGGTGCAGATGGAGTGAGGTTTCAAACGTGTGATTGAACAACTCTGCCTCTAACTTTACACACTCTCAGACAGAGTCTCTGTCGCGGCCTCATCACTGGACTCCACAGCTCAGTGTAAACCTGTGTGGGTGTGCAGCGCAAAATATAGCACGTCCCCCCTTTGAGCTTTATTATCTACGTCTCATATTAGCTCGGCCCATTATGAAGCTCTGGGTTTTCCCAGGCAGTAGGTGTGAGTCGTGTTGCTAGGAAACGTACCTCCAGATCGGGGGCGGAGAACTGGTTTGATGAGGAAGCAGAGTTCCCTGCTAGTTTCCGCTTCGCATGGCTCTAACTGGGTCCTGCTGTCCCAGTTGTAGAATATCAAATTATATCAGAAAATGTAATCTTTATTATTTAATCATGTGATCTCGTCTCCTTCTATGGTAGAAAAATTCTGATGCTTTTCATTGATTCCTGCTAATATGATGACGACCTCTGAGATGTTTCCTGACTATTGAATGAGGATATTTCATTTGCTCAGGTCTGATTCTAACAACGTGAGGTCCAAGATTTGTATTATTTGACGTATTATGTGACGTCTAATTCTCCTGCAGCAGAGTCGGAGGCTGTGGAGAGACTCCCTGCGTCTTCTCATCACTTCTTCTCTGAACTCTGACATCTCCGTGTGTCTTAAACTCTGCATGTTTAAAATCCATCCTCTTGTAAGATTCCGGAGTTTGATCTCTGTTGCCTCCCAGGAAGCTGCACACAGGGGACCGTGTTTGTGATTGAGGGACGCTGGGGGAGCTCCATGTTTGAAGCAATGCTGCCCTCCTCTGGAGGGTCCTGTCAGTGCATCCCTCTTGCCTGAGAGTAATGGCCAGTGACACAAACCTTTGACTTGAGCGTATCTCATTTTAAGGGGCATGTGAACAGACACCAGCGGCGGCGTCCTGCTGCATCAAATCATGTCCACAGGGTCTTTGGACCAGTGAATTTAAGCAGCGGTTATTTAACGGGTAATGGAATTTTAGGACTGAAAATATATCTGTCTGAAAAAAATCGAATTCCGTGTCTCTCCACGTGTCTGTATTTAAAGACAGAGACTAGAAAACAGCAGCGGCAGAGTGTATTTAACCTCTCTGCCCACGGCGCTCAGCCCACCAGCGGCATCTGATCTCTCCAAGGATGTAATCAGGAGCAGAGGTGTAAATCTGCCCAGCAGAGGACAGAATTAAGCTAATGCAGCGATGGCAGCGGGGAAGCAGAAGGCCGGGCTGGTTGTATTTCTTCCCCGCCTTGGTCAGAGTGTTGTCTGCAGGGCTGCCTCCTTAGCTCATGGAGACAAGACAGACGGTCGGGGCCAAACAGTAATTGGTCAGACAGAAGACACGGGGAGAACGTCTAATTACCAAGAAACACATTTCCCCCCCTGGGCCACGCAGGTAGACGAATACCAGGAGGTGTTCATGTGCTGACAGCATGTGGAGTTTGAAACTGAACTTCCACAGCCTCTCCACACAAACACCACAAAGTTTGTTTCTGGAGGATGGAAGGCTCTGGCTCTGAGGCCTGTTTGTTGTTCCTCCACTAGGGGGAGACTCTGAGAGGGACAGGCCCTGTGGCTGAAGGGACAGCTTTGTTTACGCGGTCATAATGAATGACTCTAACTGGGCTTTTAATGGTTTTATTGGCTTTACGTCCGCCTGATACTGTGACAATTACTCCAGTAAACCTGCAGATCTGTAAGTGCCCGGCCTCCATGAAGCCGAGGCTGCGGTGTGCAGGGAGCAGGCCTCATTATTATCACCCCTCGGGCTCAGTGTTGATTCCAGCAGGTGTTCAGCGGTCTACAGCCGTACAATGTGCTGATACTCACGGACTGGAAAAGCATCAGCGTCATGATGGAAGAGCCCCCATCCCATCACTGAAGGCGCCTGCAGTGGCCGTGACCTCACCATGATTGACTTGATCTCCCAGAGAAAAGCTCCCATGTCCTCGAAAAAGCTCCAGGAAATAGGCGGATGAGGACGGACATGGCAGGGTAACAATAGACACACACACACACACACTGAGCAAGAATCAATAGTTGACACTGTCAAGGGAGCTGAGACACATGTAACATCTCTGATCTTAATCCAAGACGAAAACACAGGAACGTGATTGATGGATACTGCTCATGGTTTCTGATATATATATTTTTATAAAGCCCAAAATAAAATAACAGTAACTGAATCCTGAATTATTATTTGTTTTAAATATGCTAATAAGTAAAACATCACATTTAAAAGAGGACCACAATGCAAATCAATCAAAGTAGTTATTTTTGTTTATTAAACCAATGTGACATTTGTGTTCGTGCCATGTCATTTAGTGCAGGGGGGGGGGGGGCATGCAGCTGCCTGGCTCCTTTGCATTCACATGTGCAGCAGTAGCACTGCAGCAGTCAGCAGTAATTAGCTGCAGCGGCTGTCAGACACCTCACAGGTTGGGCTGATTTCATGTGGGGGTTAAATGCCACTGCCCTCCCGCGGAGGCCGCTGCTCGCCACCGCTGCACGGCCCGTGGTCGGGACAACACCTTGGAGCCAAACAATTACATCAAGGTCATGGAGAGGAGGAATGCGCCGGCGATTAGTGCAGGAGTCCAGCTGCAGCCTGCAGAGCCCCCGCTCCTCCTCCTCCTCCTCCTCTTCATCGCCATAGACGCATGGATCCAAATTCAACATGTAGGTCTTCACCCACTTGTTGGATTCGCCTGATCCCAGCCCCAGTTAGAGTATCGCTGAGCCTCACTCCCTCTGTCCTCTCAGTCGAAACTCCATCGACCCCCGGCCCTGCTCCTCTCAGCGCAGGGAACAGATCATAACATGATATTTATTTATGTTAAACCTCAGCAGCTCAAAGCACTTCCTTCCATGTGCTATATATTAAAGATGATTAAACCCCCCTCTGATTACAATCAAAGTCACATTTGATTGAAATAACTCTGAAGTCCAAGTGTTGGAGACCCTGTGGATTCTAATTTCTCTTTGGTGTAATATTCCTGAAGGACAGTGGAACGACACAGCTGGCCTGTTTTTATTTTTCCAGGTTGTTCTAGTGTTCTCCTGCTGTAGGCGGGCGATTTCTTCCACGAGTCACTTGTTGACACTAAACCCGCGGCACTTGTGAAGTGTTTATTGCAAACGAATTTCTGTTAAAGAGAAGCTGCTCTCTTGTTTGGGTTTGGCACTTTCCCGCACAGAGTTCAGCGAGTTCAGACACGGGCACGATCCGTGCGCAGCAGCATGTGAATCATAACAGTCTGTTTCCCCTTAATCCCCCATCTTTTACAAAGTTGGTAATATTCGGATTTTTTTTTTTTAAATCTCTCTTTCTCAAGGAAGTGAGAAAATGTAGTGAAATATTTAAATTTACTTAAAACACATTTGCTATCCATTCAAGTTTCGATCACTATTTCTAAAAATAAAATAAAATCAACTAAAAGCTTCAAAATAAAGAAACTAGAGTCGATCAGGGCAACTATTGTTTTATTTCTGTGGATTCATAAAATCAACATGTGACATAATTCAACGTTTTGATTATGAAAAAATCTGAATTTGCCCCCCCCCCCCAAAAAAATAAAAAACTTCTGTGCGTAATTACGCACAGGTAATACCGCGGATTGAAAGCCTCGATCGGTCCTTAACCTGCAAAATAAGTGGAAGCTCGGCGCCACGGTGAGAGGCAGTATCGGTGCCCATTGATACGGAGAGAGGGTCAATGCGAGTGGGCTGTTACGGGACAGAGACGAGAGGTGTGACCATCCCAAAACTTCTCTTCAATGGGCTTCACCTGGAGGCTCCGGGCGCTGCGCATAAATACTCCTCCCTCCCGAGGGTGAGCTCAGTCCTGAGGGAGAGTCCCCGAGAACCAGAGCAGCTTCTTCAGGCGTGGACATCTGCTCAGTGTGGATTATGAACGCTTTTGGACACCAGCCGTCCAGCCAGCAGACCAGCCCGATTCAGCACCACAGCGCGCAGGAGATCCTGGACATGGCCGTGTACTGCGACAACTACGGCGTGTACCAGCAGAACCTGCACCACCACCACCACCACCCGCACCACCCTCAGAGGCCGCCCACGCACCCCTCCGGGTACGGCCTCGGGGAGTACACGTCCCCGTCCGCGAACCCGTACCTGTGGCTGAACGGACCCGGCATCAACTCGTCGCCGTATCTCCCCGGGAACAACGGCACGTCCTACATCCAGTCGGGATACGGCTCGAACCAGCGGCAGTTCCTGCCGCCCCCCGCCGGGTTCGGGGGCGCGGACCTGGGCTGGCTGTCCATATCCAGCCAGCAGGAGCTCTTCAAGATGGTCCGGCCGCCGTACTCCTACTCGGCGCTCATCGCCATGGCCATCCAGAACGCACAGGACAAGAAGCTGACCCTGAGTCAGATCTACCAGTACGTGGCTGACAACTTCCCCTTCTACAAGAAGAGCAAGGCCGGGTGGCAGAACTCCATCCGGCACAACCTGTCACTGAACGACTGCTTCAAGAAGGTGGCCCGGGACGAGGATGACCCCGGTGAGTCCCCGGAGGATTCTAGATTTGATTAAAGCTGCTGCACAGACTTGTCTTATTGTTTTGGTAAATTCATATTAAATCTTAAATTCAATGAAAAATATTTTCACTTCACTGTCGCGTTTGAAGTTAAGTGTCAAATGTGCACATGGAGCATTTTAAATGTTGGAATTTACGCATTTATTTTAACCCTGGTGTCGCTTCTCTCTTTCAGGAAAGGGGAACTACTGGACCCTGGACCCCAACTGCGAGAAGATGTTCGACAACGGCAACTTCAGGCGGAAGAGAAAGAGGAGATCCGACCTGACCGGGGCGGACAGCACCTCTCCCCCGGTCAAGTCCGAGGACGTCGGCGCGCTCAAGCTCTCCGACACCGCCAGTCTGCTGAGCTCCTCCCCGCCCAGCCTGCACGGCTCCCCGGCCTCCTCCACGGAGCCCAAGTCGTCGCCGTCCCCTTCTTCGGAGCACAGCCCGTGCTTCAGCAACTTCGTGTCCAGCGTGAACTCGCTGCTGGCGGGCAGCACCGCCGCCACCAACAACAACAACAACCAACACCACCACCACCACCACGGCGGCACCGACGGCTCCAGGGGCGGGGAGCGGGACTACGGCGCCGCGCACCTCGGGGGATTGTCCCAGGCCAGAGAGGGCATGTCCGGACTGGGCTCCTACTCGCCCACGCTAATCTCTCCCCTGAACTCTGACAACAACAGAATGAACTACTACTCATCGGTGCAGAGCCTGTCCAACCACTTCAGTGTTAACAACCTCATATACAGCCGGGAAGGAACCGAGGTGTGAGACTGTCCAGAAGAAGAAGAAGAAAACTAATTTATCTCTCTCTCTGTTTAGAATTCACTTTTCTAATCTAGTCCACTGTGATCACTCATATTCACCCACTCACTGCTTCCATAGGCCTCACTGGTCTTGTGCTGGTGAACCAGTACACCCCAGTGTGTAAGAGAACAAACGTAAAGTGCCTCTGCTCCATTATGGTTTGTTCACACTTCACAGCAAGCATGTTTATTTTTGTGAAAGACCTTGAATTTAATGGGCGCCCACTTATTTTTGTATGATCCGTCTCGTAGCTGCTCTTTCGGGCTGACTCCAGAAGAAGAAGAAGAAGAAAGAAAACGTGTACAGAAATTATTTTCCTAAGCGTAAACTTGATGTGTATTTTTTTAGACTGAACTGTGTTTTTGTGTTTTATTTAAACTTGTGTCAATGTTTGAATAAAAGTCATTTATTTTACGTCCCGTCGTCGAGGCTTGTGTCATTTTCCTAAAAACAAATCAGGGAACTAAGAATGTAACAGGCCACATGCTTGGGTTGACTATAAGAGATTCAAAGACTTCAAAACTCCATTTAAAAAAATGTCTGTATGACACCAATATATATTTCCTGCTTTCTAATTACTAATAAAACACAATCACGCCCTCTTTTCAAAAGACGGTTTTCATTTAAATTATTTTAGAGTCGCCGGCTTTGTTGTCTCTTTTCCACTTCCTGCCAGGTCACTGAAATAAATATATTTTTAAAACTCCTTGCAAATATTCCGATGAAGTCGTCGAACATGTGTCTGTGTTGTAAGAAAATAAACCACGTCACCCATTAAGGCCTCCGAGCCTGTCAGGAAATCTGAAGTCAAGTGGCTTTAAGCGGTAAAGTGTGTAAGACAGAGACATTTTCCGCTTGTCACTTCCAATATCCCCATTTCCACAAGCAATCAGACCTTTAACTTATTTCCACGAGGTTCAGGAGTTCAGCTTTTTGTCTGAGCTGGACTTGACTCATGCCTGCGTCTGTTTGATGTGAACCTGTTTGCTGGTTATTCCACCTGTCCCCATCTATTCCCAAAGTCCTGTCACGCACAACCATGCCCGTTCCGTGTGTGTGTGTGTGTGTCAATGTGAATCCTGTTAGTGGGATTTGGATTTGTTGGGGTGGCGGCGGGAGGGGTGGGTGGGTTTTTGGGGAACCACCATGGAGGAGCATCTGCGGAACAATTGTGGACAGAGTTCAGCGACATGAAATGTGCTTTTGTTGTGCTCGTGACCCGGGGACGCAGCGGAGAGCATGCTATTGGGGAGGAAATATTAAACAGCCCACGCAGAGAGAATGTTTCAAGTGATTTAACACCCCGCTCCTGTCTTATTTTCAAACAATATGGATACGCACGGAATCAAAGCCTGTAAATAAAAGGAAACACCTCTTAATTGGTTGGTAATTGAATTCACTCAGGCGCTCCGTGGTCGGGAATAAAAGAAAAATTAATTGACAAGACATTCGTGCCCCTTGTTGGAACACAATGGAAGCTGGCAATTCAAGAGATCCCCTCCTGGGCTCAAATGAAAATATTGCCATCTGAAGATCTGGGAACAAATTATCTCCCTCAGGCCACATTTCGCTCCATTATCTGTGGAGCAGGGCCACGGATCAGACAAAGAGGATTTTTGTCATACAGGAGCAGGTTCTCACAGTAGCTAACAAGTTTTCTCTTGAAATCCTCATCACGTCCAGTGAGCGGAGCAGAAAGCACGTTCAGAGGCCTTTTAGTTCTTATTACTGTCATCTCTTGGTCTCTCGGTTCAGTTTGTACATTTCTCCCTCAGTGTGGAATTGTCAGGATATATTAGCTCAGAGAAAAATTCATTTACTCCAGTGCTGTGCCTCAGTTGTGGGGAACTCCCCCCCCCCCCCTTCTCTCGTTTCTGTTTCTTTCGCTGCAGATTCAGGTTCATTATCAACCAATAAATTACGATTATAACCTTGAATGTAATTTTACTTTTACAGTCAGATAAAATCTTAATGCAAATTCATTAAGTTTTGAATGTATTTGTACTTTGTATTTGTCTCTTTGTGTGTGGCTCTGCTACCTCTACTAATGCAGTAATCCATCTCTCTTATCAATATACGACTGCAGGCTTGTATCTACACATCCAGTGCACCCACCAAGCTTTCCCAGCGTCCCTCTCCGTTCTCAGAAATATAACGCTCCAGCGCTCCGTGCCTGAAGGGCACATTTAGCAGGGCCACATGAATATCAGTCGGGCCTCCATGTCTCTGTGCTTTACCTGCTCGGGGGCCCCTGCCTCCAGGGCTCAGGGTTGAGGGCCCAGGCCCTGCTGAAGGCTTCGGCATAAGGGCTGCCTGGACCCCATACATGCCCAGTGGGCTAAACCTATAATGATGGGTTTCAGCCTCAAAGGGTCATCCCTCCGAAGGGGAGGCCTCGCTCATGACTGCAGGAGCCGGTGTTTCGGATTTGAATCCTCTTTCTCTCTGCGGGACGGCAGAGAGGATTCACACGCACCGATTGCTGTGTTTGGTTTACGGTCGGTGAGGAAAGTCGTCCAGTGTTTGCATGGTGTCTTATTTGTGAGGACCGGTCTGAGAGGTGCTCTGTGCTCACAATGTTGGTTTGTGCAGCGTTGAGGATTTCAAACGGAACCTCGTGCCCACAGCCTAATAATTCTCCACAGCCCATATAACACTGTCTTACAGACAAATCTGAGGGGGAATATGAAAAGGGAGACTGTGTGTCTGACCCCAGAGAAGAACATGATAGCTCGGGCATGGGGGGTGCCGATTACAGTCCAGGCCCTACCCTGACATTTCACATCTGTTTGTAGCAGTCAGTGGGAATTATGGGGATGATTTCTTATATTACAGCTCAATCTCTTGAGGAAGTTAAATATTTAAGTGACCAATATGATGACAGCTTCTGGGGAAGCCGCTACGCAGCCATGAGGAGTGGGAGGAGGGGGCGGGGGGCTCCCATCTCCTCCACACTTTAAAAGGATGGTGTGTGCAAATGATAGCTGAGGCGAATGTCTATCAGTTGGCATGACCTGATTCGGTTTCATCATTCCCCACCCGGGGCCCATAAAAAGCCTGATGCATGGGCCGGTGGAACGGCGTGGGATCCTGCATCAGGCCGAGCAGCCATATGGATTATTTTAGACAGAACAAGTTAAAAATGTGCACATGTTCCTGCACCACTTTTTAAAAAAATCTTATTTTATTTCTTTTTAAAATAAATCCTGAGATCTGTGCATCTTACTACCAACTGCCAAAACATGTAAGAACATTGGAGTCTTACTTGTGTTTGTGGTTTATTTCATTTTCTTTAATCACATTATGCCCAATTATTCCTCTAGCCAGCACAGGAAGGGGCAGCCTCTAAAGAGCCCGTGAACCTCGCCAGGGGAGGAACCTGCGGAAAGAGACAGAGAGAGAGATACCAGGTTTAACGGACTAGAACAAGTCCCAGTAAATCCACAGCCAGGGCCTGTCTTCACATCGCTCCGTCTGGAAAACCTATCCCCACAACAATGTAACTTATCCCACCGCTCGCTCCATCCCCGGAATATATTTTGACAAAGTCTTTGTTCTCACATTAGGCAACTGTAAGGCAGATCATCCGTTATCCGTGACCTTTGTCATAACAAACCATGGCGGTGGTTTTCCACACCGCTGAGAAGCCAGGCCGGTTCACATCAGCCCGGCACGATGTCTCTAACAAGTTCTGGGTCACTGTGAGTCACTTCAAGCTGAAAAACAAATCAAACATGCAAAGGAAATGACCACTTAAAAAAAAAAAAAAAAAAAAAAAAAACTTTCATCCAAAATTCTTATCGTGTTTTTGGATCCTCTGTAAATTCTCAGATTCATCTCAGGAGGTTCTCACAGTCTCCAATAAATCTGGAGCCATTCATCACCTACATGAAATTCCAAACCATGACCCTCTGAGAACAATATCCAAGGTTCATGGAACATCAATTTCTATGTGCAGTGCAGCAGAACAAATATCTGAGTAACAGCCAATATGTAATCATTTTAGCTCGCTTCAGGGACCACTTTGCACATGATTACGGTGCATGTGACCTGTCGGCGAACGCTGCTGTGATTGTAGCAGTGTGTGTGAAGCAAAACATTTTTAAATTCTTTCTTTTTTTTAAAAAAAGAAAGAATTTAAACGGACAGGGAAACGGGTTTCTGCGCTGCAGGGATACCACCCGGCTCGCAACACCTGCGCGCTGTCATTACCTGCTCCTCACGCACAGGAAGCGGTGACAGATGACAGAGGAAGTAGCAGCCCCGGGGGAATCCATTTTCACTCTGCCGCGGCGGCGAGACGGAAGTGAGGAGATCATTCAGGAGCCTGGAAATAGCCACGTCTGCGCCGCTCGTCCGTCACTGCGAGCAGTTCCAGGGGAAGCTATCTCTCAGTGAGAGGGTAACGTCGGACGAGGATCCTGTTGTGAACAGACGGGGCCCACCTGGAGCCCCTCCCGGGACCCCAGTCGAGCTGCTCGGGCACAGTCGCTGCATTTTTCGACGCAGAAGCAAAAAAAAAAAAAAAAATAGAAAAGAAAGAAAGAACGGGCCTTATGTGTTGTTTACGTTCCACCTGCTCCCATGATGTATTTTTCGGCTTCAGCTCTGACATGATGGTGCATCTCCCCTGAGGAATTCATCGACAACCCCCCCCCCCCCCCCCCCCCCCCCCCCCCCCCCCCCCCTCCTCCTCCTCCACCACCAAAACAACACTCCCCCGGCCCCTAATGAGACCCCCTACCTCCTGCCTCTATTATGAGGGATGCATACCAATATAGAGACAAGAGAGCGGAGGCAGACTGAGACCTCTGGAGCCCTCACTGGCCTAAACCATCAAACGTGCCCCTTGCCGAGAGCCACATAATGGGCCTGATCAACACTGAACCAAGGTTCCCCCATGTAAGCTGCAGATGATCTGTGGCTGAAGGCTCTAAATGATAGCCTCTCAAAGGGAACGGGCAAGCCCCCCCTGCAAAGGCTCCCTTTGTGTCGGCCACTAATCCCAACCTGCACTTCAAGGCCCTGTCTCACTTCTGAGGCAGCCGCTATCAGTGGGTCCGAAACAGAAGAAGATGTAATGCTGTGATAAGCTGATCGCTCTTTAAGCATGTGATTACGCCGCACTCAGCTGTCAATATTATGACCCCTCACGGCTTCTGCTCTGCTACTCCGGACCCTTGTTTCTGGAAAACGCTTGGATGCATCTCCGTGTGGAGCCGTAAAATGCAAATCAGGCTGTGAGCTGCAGAGGAGATGCTTATTCACCGAGCGTTTCAAACACACATCAGCGGGCAGCAAGTGCGACGTGTTGACTCTGGTATCGGACTCGATCAACCCCAAACAGCGCGAGTGTGTCAACCATAAACACAAGACGTGCACCCTTGTCTGGGGAAACAGGCCTCCGTGCTCACTGCTGCTGCTGCTGCTGAGCTCCTTGTTAACTCTGGGCCCGGTTCGCTCGCTCGCGTTGTGTCCCTCGATAAAAACAAGCGAGTGGCGTGTCACCCTGACTCATTTAACACGGCCTGTTCCCCAAATGGCATTCCAGTGCCGTGACACAATCCAGCATGCACACGTGCGCCCATGCATGTTCTCATATGTGTGTGTGTGTGTGTGTGTATCCACCGCACACCGATGCTGACAGCACTGCTCATCCACAGAAGTGTGTTGACATGCCCCCACTTGACAAAGGGCCCTTTTTTTATTCACCATGAGGGAAAATAGGTTTTTACAAGCACGGGATAATCACAGGCGCACAAAGGCGTAATTAGACAGTGAGAGGGAAGGACTGTGTTCTGCCCAATGAAATAGAGACGGAGTGCTGGTGACTGAGACTATCCCCCGGGTCAGTCTCACGGCCCCGGTGTTGATTTAACAGTTCAAGTTTGCATCCTTCAAATGGAGTCTCATTTAGGACGTGACCTGCAACCTGCCACTGAATGTGGATGCGTGAGAGAAGTGTGAGGTCAAATCCACGTCCAGGGACCCTCCACAGTTGCAGCCCGGGGACACATCTGCATCGTGGAAAATACCAGAAACAGATCGGCCCATTCCACCTCATGGTTTCTCCACCAAAATGTGGAGTTTCTTCTTCATGGCGTCCCCTCTCAGTCGTCTTCTGCTGTGCTTTAAAGATCTTTGTTTTTCCAGCCCCTACTGTTCTCAGCATGGAGCAGCTTTTCAAACCCTTGTCACTACGACGAGAATGTGGCGAATGGCCTGTGGAGACCCAGTCGAGTTCTTCTTTAGGTTTCTGTGTCACAGCCAGATTTTTTTTTTTTTTTTTCCTCGTGTTCATGTTCGTCACCTTTACAGAGCTTTAATGAGCCGTGAAGAGAATTGCGCGGGGACACACTTTTTTATTTACGTTAAACTGCCGCGGACCATCTCGGTGACGGGGACATCAAGACTGATGGGACTCCATCTTAATTAGGTGGGTCAGGCCTTGGCCAGATAGCTTTGTGCTGCTGTCAGTGCCCCTCCCTTTCTAAATTGTGTAATTATCCCTTTCATTACACTCCAGCTTTCAGGCTACCTGATAGAATTCAAAGGGAGGTGTCGCTATCTCTTATCATTATGTTAATGGGGCTTGTGACCGGCGGTTAAATCACAATGGGGAGGGGGTGGGGGGCGAGCAGGAGAGCTCCAGAGCTAGTCTGCCGGTCTGTAGCGGACGACCCCAGTCGGGGACCTGTCTGTCTGCAGGGTGATGGGCCGTGACATGTCCACAGGCCCACAGGGGATTCAGGCCAAGAGGGGAGAGCCGCCTTGGGCAAGCACCTCCTGACCCTCATCTGCATACTGGTGGTGAGCAGCTCAGACGCCTCCACTGGAGCCATTTGAATATGGTTAGACATTAATGACCTTCACAAATGAGCCGACAGAGGCCGCTTTGTGTGGGGCGACCTCAGGACTGCTCCGGCTGTCTGGGGACATGTGGTGGGAGCCTGTCATGGCGTGACGCTGCTGCCTGAGTGAAGGTGGGCTTGGCAGTGAGCGCTCAGCCTGTGTCATATGTGTACCTGCTGGGAGAGGGTTTGATAACGAAGGGAAAGACAAAGGGTTTGGTTCCGTCCTGTCCACTGAGCCCGGCTTGTTGCTCTCTGCGTACATGTCAACACTGGGAGCTGGTACGGATCACAATCTAATGAGCGCTCGGTGTCCCCCGTCTCAGCCAATGAACACGCTCGGGGGAAAATGTCCCAAAACCTCGCACTCGCACACATGGCCCTGTATCAAATGCAGTATTTCTTACAGCGATGGCGCATGTTGAACTCTGCCGGGGCTCTACAATTAGATCCGGTCGTCTATCCAATAAACATAATGAGGATGAATCACAGAGTTGTGCCGTTTTTAATGGAGCGTAATGGTTCGAGTGCTGACAGCGTAATAGCCCGGGGTCTATTGACTTCTCTCATCACACAGTGGCGGACGACGATGTCCAACCACTATATTTAACGGGCTCCCAGGCAGTCATCTCAGGCCCATATTACCGGACGGCCTTTAATGAAGAGCACAATCATCGGGCATTTAGCTTTAATGAAAAGAGCCACCTGCTAAAGTGCACAATCGGACCTCAGAGGCCAGCCGGCGTTTAAAAACCGTCCTCTGTGAATCACGCCGCTCATGCTTGACGCTCATCGAATGAGAGCGCCACACGTCAAAACAGAAGCAGAGCCCGCGACGTGTTTGGGATCGAGGTGTTCCTGGGATAATGGCGTCTTTGTGTCAGGGTGAAGGAGCTCGGGCTGTGGTGTGAACGCTGCCGTCGAGTGTGTCTGATTAAAAGCCGAGCTGTCAGCGTTCCTGTACGACAGAGGAGAGCCTGCTCCCACAGACAATGCATCCTTCATCGGGCCGCCGTGCCAACGTCTGTATCATGTAACTCAACATTTTCCAACAGACTACTCACTGACTGTGATGGGCCTGGTGTAATGAGGGAATAAATGCTTGATTCACAGGATAAGTGTTGGCAGTAGCTTGACTAAATGTTCATTAGCTGATATTTCACCTGAAGTTTGAAGACTTCACAGTGTCCTCCAGTCGTTCTCCGCTCACTTTTCAGACTTGACTCAGTAGCGTTGGAGGGAAGAGAGAAACACACCTGCTGGTTAGACTGGACTCTTATTGACTGTCAACAACACACATGTGGGATGGATAGACAGACAGACGGACGGATGGATGGACAGATAATTATAGAAAAATCAAACAGAATGAAAAAAAGAAGAATTTCCTGGATCTATTTGATGGATTCTCTCTCTCTAATCCTGCAAAAACACAAACAAACAAACAAGCAGTTGGACAGCAGGGCCAGAATCCTGACCTCCTTGGTGCTGGTAATATCCCCAACTTTTTCTCAGCTTGTGGTTTGGTGTGTTGACATTCCTTTCACAGGCAACAGGTCTTCACGAGTATTACCTAGATATAAATACTGTACATGAGTATATCCTTTCCACTTGGAGCTTGTGTGTGTTGTGTCCCCTGCGCTCACACACAGTGTCACTGTGTCCCGGCTGCAGACCTTTTGTCATACGTGATGTCGAGCTCTTTGAGGCCGTGCCAGCGCCTGACCTGATTGTTTTGACGTCTTGCGGCAGGGAGAAGTTCCCTCTCCACGGGTTGTGCCTCGGCACGGCAAAGAAGCATTCCTCCGTTAAGTGTTTGTGTCACACTTAAAGGATTAGAAAGCATTTGAAAAGCACAAGGAATAATGTTTGGAGTCGCCCACTGAATAGTTCTACTGCCGAGGTTATCCAGGCAATGAACCGCAAATTCATTTATGGGGGGGGAAATTAGCAACTTTGCCAGAACACAGTGAGCGAGCGACTGGTCCCAGACTTCAGAGTTTGGGCAGCGTTCCAGGAGCTGGCAGGGGTTCCCTGTATGGAAGAGTGTGTGTTACCCATATGATATTTTACCCATTTGACAGAATGTACATTTATGTTCCCATATTTCATCGTTCCTGTCAGGGTCATTTGGAATCCCCTCACCTGTATCTTACATTTAAATCTTCACATGTAGGCATGTCTGGAAGCGGGGAAAGGCACGCTGGGATAAATCACCGCAGACGTTTCGACCTCGCTGGTTCCCATACATCTCCGATTTTATTGTGTCCCAGGATCCTCTGTCTTGATGTGACTGCGGTGTGGTGGCAGAGGTTTTTGGTTTCCGGGTGGAGGCAGGAGGCTGGAGGAGAGAGGCCTCTGCTGGGCAGGTTGTGCCACTGATTACTGCTGGAGTAATATTTCGTCCATATATTTTATTGTGGAAATTTCAAAGTTTTCTTCAATTTCCAATTTGTAATTGTGCCCAAGACAATAAGAGAATTTCATTCACTGAGACAATGAAAAAAAAATCACACTTTTATGGCTCCGTTGACAAAACTACATGACGCATTTTCTCATTTGAAACAGTTTTTTCTGTGTTCAAATCAACAGAAAATCACATTTATTTATTTCAAAAAGCAAATGTTCAGTCTCAGAAAGTATTTGTATCATTACTGTGAGTTTTTACTATTTGTTTATATTTGTAAGGGCTCATGCCTTACTATTATAGATAATTGCCTTTATTTGATGCATTTTCAACTTCACAGCTTAATTAACATTTAACATAAAAATGCAAATAATTCAGGGAAACACAAAAATGAGATGACTAAAATTTGCATACTTCACTCTCACAGAATTGGCAAATTAAACCCAGCATTAAAACTATGTGCACCATCAAGCAGCCACGCTGGACCCCGATGCGCAGACTGTTAAAAGATTGGAAGTGAGAGAAGCGTTGAAACTGTTCTCCAGTTTCAGCTCTGAATGACTGAGGGGAGATGGACATCACTCAGGGATCCCCAGGGTAAGAAATTCCTCCAAGACTTAATGTTTTTTCTCGCCTGTCCTCACAAACGAATTCCCGAACCATTTCCATTAGGAGACCCGGAGCAGGCTTTCTGTGAGCTGCACAAAAATGTATAGAAAGCCAAAGGGCAGGCTTTTTTTTTTTTTTTTCGTCGGACAAACCTGTGAAGGTGTAATCCACGGCGTTAAAAACAGAGCGGCTGACCTTTGGTGTGAAATATCTGATGTCAGAACCTGGAATTCACCTAAATAACACATCGGTGCTGGCAGGCGGTGTCCGGGTTTTGTTGTGAATCAGCAGAGGAGAAATGACTGACACATCTCAAATGTTTACATGCGGCCCCTATTCTCCTGCTGAGGATCTGAGAGGCAGGTTGGCAGCGCGGCCCCCCCCCCCCATGCCTCCTCAGAGGTTGTGTTACTGCGTCCATACATCACCCTGACATGGGTGCACTCACTGAAACGGCCAGACCCCGTCTCAAGATGATGACATGTTTGCCATTGCTCTCAGTGAGGTGTGCAGGCGTCACTGTCACAGATTCATTGAACTCTTACGTCCGATTATCCCTTTATATAAGACGAGTTGATGTCTTAGAGTTTCTGACAGACAATCTTATTAGTACAACATTTAGGCTCCGACATGGATACTTCGCTGACCCTGCCTGGGAGCCCCCTTCGGCACAACTTCCCCTGCTCCTCCTGGGGGTAATGGAGGGAGGAAGAATGCGGAGGGAGGAAGTGGGTTTCCTCCAGGCAGATTGCTGGATGAAGAGGCTGAGAGACGGACAGATGACAATGGCGGAGAGGCCGGGGCCTGAGTGTCGCCCCGGGGAGACCTACACCCAGCTACATGTTGGCTCCAGCCACTATGCGCTAAGTGCACCGAGCAGAGGCCTTCACACAGCGGATTTGGCAAGGTGATCCCTTCACCCACCCCCCATCCATCTCCTGCCAGCCGCTCCCCTTCTCCCTCCGTCCCATCTCACCCCTCTCTCCTCTTCCTCCCTTCACTGACACCCGACCAGGAGGTGATGAGTTGACACAGAGGGTGAAGACAAGGCTGTGATCAACACTTTTTTAAAGTGGGGATGCAGTCTTTTTTTAGGCAATGGTGTAATTTATTTAGTTTGTGTAAAGGCATTATGGAAGCATCATGCATGTAGTTTTATTTTATAAAAGACTTTAAAAATACTTCTTCAGGGGGTTATTGGTCTGGCCTGATTCACTTGTGATTTTGTTTCTTGCCCTCTCGGACTGGAATCTGGAAAATCAGAAACTCAAATTTGTACTTTAGTGGCCTGGGGCCGTGGTGAGTTTGTGGTGTAATGGACAAATTGTTCCACGTGCAAGCCGGCTAGTCAGCTCCCTCCTGAAGTCAGACACGGCGTCTCCACGCCTCTGCTGAATGACACTGACACTCCTGTAGTGAGGCTGCTTTGTTTCTCATGCGGGGGCGTCAGAAAGCTGATACCAAATTCTGGCCCATTCAAAGAGGCTGTTTTTATCAGAGCAGGTGATCGCGGCTCTTAAAGCCTCACGGAGCAAAATGTCACAGCGACAGAGGAAAAGGTGGAAAACCTGACGATGAGTGCGGCTGAGGGCCGAGGACGTATTGAATTGCAGCAACATTCCTGCAGGTAAACTTCAGGTATATTGTGAGTGCTGCGGTAATTCGTAGTGTCTCGTGTCAGGGTTCAATCTCTGTTTTGTATTCTCATCACTGGAGGTGTTGATGTTGAGGCGAGCAGCCTGACAGATGAAGCTGTATTCTTTATGACAACAGCTCTGAGGTGTCTCTGCTTTTCTTCCTGCGGTCAGCGCCGTAGATCTCCGACGGCCGTGACAGTGATTGACGGCCCTGTGACAGAGCTTTGCAAATCCTTTAATCCGTTCATAAAGCTCAATAGGGGTTCACTTGATGCACTTTATTCCAGCACCTCTTCCCATCTGGCTTCTATAAAAGACACTCAGTGCTGTCAGATGCTCTCAGAGCCTTGTCAGGAGCTGATGACATGTGGAGCTGGGCGATTTAATGTGACATTACAAGAAAAAAAAAAAACACCAATAAATCTTGTGGCATTCAAATACCAGCACAGCTTATTCCTAATGAGGAAATTTGAAATATTATTATTTGAGCCGAACAAGCCAAGGAACATGTTGTTTCTCTCAAACAAGTTCAAGAAAATACTGTATACGAGGCAGACTGAGAATTTATATGTGTTATCCATTGATGCAGACTGCTGGAATCTGTGCAGGTTTATGGCTTTATGGATTGGAGAGCCGCTTGCAGTCGGTGACTATCTCAGTTACAGCGGAGTATCTGTGATCTATGGATTTGTGTCCTGCTCCGATGAAGGCCGCATCTCCTCCTCCACACAGAAATGTCTTGTGTTTTTTTTTGTTTTTTTTTTATCTCCGGGATAGATGGAGTGGAACCTTGAAACACAGAGAGATATAAACTCCCACGTCAGATAAAGAACTTTGAAGAGGAGAGTCTGTACATTTACATCATCTTAAACATCTTATACAGCTCATGACACCTTTAGACAAGACAAGACGCTAGATGTCCACATTTAAGGCATACAACACCACATAAAGTATAAATAAATGTAAAGTTATGTTAATTCTGTTGACAATGTCTGTAACTAGTTTAACAAGTTTCAAATGGTTTGTTCGCTTCAGCTGTTAAATGCTGCCCCCTGGTGCAGAGTTTGAGCAACTTCCTCCACAGCAGTTCTACTCAGTTTGCACACTTCCCAAAAGTTCCCTTAAATTCTGTCACGCTGCACTAAAGTTCTGACTCATAGATACAAGCTCCCTGAATATATCTGTAATAAATTAAATCAATGATAATAAATTATTCTCAGAGAAATTTGTGAAAATGTAAAATTAAAAAATCCTTATCTGCAACACCAACAAAAGAAGAAACAAACCAGCACTGATTTGTTAAAAGTAAAATATATACGGGCAGGTATAATGAACCATGTAAAACGGGCCGAGTTTGAACAGGTGGTTTAATACACATGCACAAAACCCCCTCCTGCTGTGCACGCTGCCTAAATCTGCCCCAGTCTGGGTCCCTGGGGGCTGTGAAGTCCGTGTCTGTCCAAAACTGTCCTCAGTAAATCATCTCATGAATCACTTCATTCACAGGTCTGCGTGGTTATATGCTGTTATATAACGCATACAATGCAACAATGATTTATGCATCGTGCTCTTTTTCCCATCGCTGATTTGTGAGAGTTCAGATAGTGAATGTGATGTGTCTGCACGGCCTAGTCTGAAATGAAGGGAGTGGGACTACAGCCCACAGATAGTCCAGAGACGCTCACTTGGAAAATGTAAGAGAATGTGACTTTGTATTTTATCTTAGTCATTTAATTTTTTTTTCTCATCGGCCGCATTTTCTTAACCTTTGTTGTATGATCGTTAAATGGCTTTCAACATTTTTAATCGTTTGTCATCTTTATTTTCAAGTTGTAAACTTGTAACTGTGTTTTGAAAGGTGCCGTATACATGAATTATTATTTAATTATTCTTTGCATATATCTTTGAGCTATAGGCCCAGTGGTTCTGAATTAACATAAAACACTCAAAATCTATTAAAACAGCCCCCCCCCCCCCCCCCCCCCCCCCCCCTCCCCCCCCCCCCTGCCCCCTCCCCCCCCCAGGCCCTCTTAAGATTTACTGTCGCTGATGTTAACCGTTTCTCCCGGTGTCCAGGTCAAATGGCGCCAATTCAGTTAAACCGTGTGCTGTGTCAGTAGGTTAACTGTGTCCCTACGTGTTGCAGCCACTGATATCCATCACACCTGCCAATCAAGGGCACATCCATCAGCAGCGGTGTCAAGCGGCATGGGGCAGAGAAAGTGCTCGGCCCTGCCTCCATCCATCACTCTGACTGTACGCCGTCGTCGAGCATCACATGACCCATTCTTTTCTTTTATACCACACAGACGGATCGGCCAGGACAATTCTGCACAGACCGACCAGCTCAGTTCGTCCCCATCAAGGCCTTGAGACCAGACCCGCTCTGTCTCATCTTTTTTTTCTCTCTCTCTCCCTCTCTGTCCCAGGTAAAGTGGAGAATTGGCTTCAGGTGATTTGGAGAAGATCTTATCTTCTGTTAACAGAGGAATGACACCATAATGGAGCAGCAGGGGTGCAATTACCTTTTAGCCCTCCTCCTCCTCATCCCCCACCTCCCTTCTTCTCTCCTTCCCTCCACCTTCACCTCAGCCTTCACTGACAAATTAAGATTAATGACGGAGATAAATAAGGAACCGGCCTCCCGCTCTGTATCACATGGTCAGGGTGAGCGTGGGACTGCAGTGAGGCGGCGCAGCTCATCGCTTGTTATTATTCTCTCATCCATTCTTTTAAAAACTCTATTGAAGCAATTGCAGTTTAAGAACAGTCAAATGTGGTACAATAATTTAGGCTCACACTCATTCACCTGCATGTTATACTTATTTATTTATTTATGTGATCTATAAAAACATGAAATGCTATAAAATAATATAATAATAATATAATATCAAATGAAATTTTAAGATATGCTCAAAAAGTCCCCTCGTTTTTATCTATAATATATACAAATATTTTTATTTTATTGTTTCATTTGATTGCTTTGATTATGATCTGGCGCTTCTGATTTTTTTTTTATTCTGGTTTATTTTTTTATTTTTTTATTATTTTTATAAAGAGAATCATGGTTGACGTACTTACAATTATTAAAATTGATAGACGAGAGAATAGTTCCAAGAGTTAATGTGATGCATGGATATAACATTTGTTATGTGCTGTAATGATGTTATGTTGCTAAGATGGGCTCCGTATCAGCACCAGAGCCATATTAGTTTAGTACCTTAAAGGAAAATGCAACAGGCACTCACACCTCCAGAGACTCATTAACCATGGAGCGGAGAAGGTCCCTCAGTCAGTAATGTATGGACATCCGATAAATAAGGCTCTGAAGCCTAATTAGACTTTATTTTGATATTTCTGTCACAGTGCTTCTGTTACCTCAACATATCTTGTTATAGTTGATGCATTTATGAATCTCAATGTGAAACTACCCTCAAAGGTTGGAGGAGACGAGACACCCCCCTCCCCGCCCCCCCCCCCCCCCCCCACCCCCCCCC
>JAFBJW010000816.1:347059-360634 GCA_016785235.1 Pseudorhombus dupliciocellatus
GGAGTGGACTGTGTGTGGCTGAATGGGTGCCCCCCCCCCCCCCCTCCGGCCTGCAGCTGGAGGTGTCTGTTTCACGGGCCTCTGTTATGCGGGACCTGGGAGGATATGGTTTCACAGGTACAAAAGTTTCAGCTTTAATCCTATCACACAGAGTGAGTGGTCAGGGCTCAAGGCCTCAGCATAATCCCAGGGTTCAGTCACTCCGGTGAGAGTATGCAGGGAGGAAGAGATTATGCTGCCCATCTCTGATTTTATTCAATCAGTGTTTGCACAGCAAACGGTGAGAGGGATCCCTCAATAGCAATTCAGCTACTCCACAGCTCAGCGCACACAGGGGAAGATGAGCAGAAGATAGAGAGAAGGAGCTCCTCTGGCAGCTGTTGAACAGGTTGAGGTTCAGAGGCGAGGGATCCTGCAGCCATTTAAAATAACTGTCTACAAGGAGCGTCCTGTTGGTACTTCAAAAGTCAAGATAAGTTAAAATACACAGAGCATTTATGTGCCGAGTGGCTGGAATAAAATCAGAAATCAAGTGAAGATCAGTGTCATTTTTTGTACTTTACTTTATTCTGTCAGTTCTGAAATGCTCTGGATTCATGGTAGGAAACGTGCATTCTCGGAAACCCAATCCATATTCGCGCTGACGAGCGCAGAGCTGATTGCTGCATCCCTCCACGGGTCCCTTGAAGTGCAAGACTTGAAGGAAGAGTGGTTCTTTTGAAGGCGAGTAGAAGGCGTTACGGGCCTGAGAGGTGCTGGGAAGGGCATGTCCAAACAGACTTCAGGCCCTGAGTGATGGGACACGGGAAACGGTAACAGGACACCTCTTCCCTGCTCCCATGTCAACACGGTCATGTGAATCACAGCGGTGAGAGCGTCTGAAGATCCAGGAGACAATGGACGCTGACTCCCGACAGAATCCCCAGCTTTGTCTCAAACACTGTATTTGTCAGCATTGCACGTTAGTTAGTCTTTTCTTTTGTTAAAATCCTTTGAAAATGATCTAACGGATCTGTAGCACAGAGCTGTTTATCCAACATGTACATGACACTGTTTGAAGAGCTCTCAATCATGAGCCATGAATTAATGAAGCTAAATAGACTCCTCTCAGTCCTTCAGATGAGGACTCTTCTGCAGTTGTCAAGGAGTGGAGCCAATCATGAACTGAACAACTGAACTGTACTGTCGTATTTTTGTTGAAATAGTCACGCAGGTGTGGCGCTGATTTGGGATCTCTCTCTTTTACCATTTCCATCCTGTCAGACATAGAGGGCAGCAGACAACAGTCAAATCCTTCCACCCCTGCCCTCTCTTCTCTCATCTTTAACTCAGATTCAATCCCTAGATTTTGTGATATCTTACTCACATTGTCATGTATCAATGTGTTCACATATTTTAAAGTCCGAGACTTGAAAATTAAAAACGTAATTATTTATAATCACTCGTTCATTCAAATGGGAGTCATTGTATTTATGCATAGCTGTTCATTTCTAGGAGACTTTAATGTACTGATTTAAATATAATTTACTATGAAAAATAAAGTTTTAATACAGTAAACCAACAAACTTCCAAACAATCATGTAAATAATAAATAAAAATATGAAAACCTGAATCAGTTCTATACAAATATATTATATATACAAAATCAAACATTGCAATTGTGATATTTGATCAGACATTTCTCCGGCTTATCTGTAAATGTTGTACTTCTCTGTAATTTCCCACGTCAGTAAAGTTTCTCCAGAAAGTCTTGATTTATTGCCGTCGCTGATCCCATTGCTACTAGTACATCATTATCTCCCTGGGCGCGTCCTCCGTGGGCCTCTGCTGTTCTTTCTTCTGCTTGTAGGCTGCATGCTGATACATGTAAATCACAACGATGGTCCAGAGAGAGAGCACCATGTATGGGATGACCAGGTAGTATCCCAGCAGCATCTCTGACTTCTTGTTCCTCGTGTTCACCGGAATGCTCTCGGCGTAGCTTTCCACCAGACCCTCCGCTATGTTGGTCACGTTGACGTTCACCACAAATATGACGAGCACGATGGCTGACAGTATTGCTGCAAGGAGAGGGAAACCGTTGGTGAATGGTTGGCTGCATCACAAACTCACCATTAGGGGTATGTGTAACAACTTGAGGGTCTCACTGCTGATTGAGCCGCAGACGTAAATTCCGATGGGCCCCATGTAGGTCTCGTAAGGGTTGCTGACACAGTTGTAGAGGCTGAGGAGAATAGTACCGGCGGAAAACAGCAAGCAGATGGCCAACAGGCACAAGACCAGGGCGTGCAGCGCCACCGGGACATCGCTGTCTAGTTCTGTCAACTTAGAAATCACTACACACGCACACACATGCTGTTTTTAAGGCAGGAACTCTCACACACAGTATGTGAATGAGAAAGTTTCTTGTACTTTAGTTGTTACCTTGAAAATTTACAAGGCTTCCGAACGAAGGGCAAAAGGATCCGAGCAAATTCCCTCCAAAAAGCTGCAAAGTGATTACAGCGGTTCCATTAAAGAAGCTGCTCCCGCCACTTGTGCACTCCAGGGTCATCTGGGCCCACCCTGTCGACATGCCGTACCCCATCACCCCCACAGCTATGGAAGCGCCAAGCATACTGCTCAGGAAATGTGCCAGCTTGGTCAAGGAAGGCATTATCGCTGTATTCCAGTAGCACCTGTTAAATCAAAATCCTGCTGTCTGGTCTCTGATGAAGCCTCAGAAGCAGATTACAGGAGCCTCTTGTTCCCTCGATGGTTCTGTGCACGAGGTAAGTTGGAGGGTGGCGTGACATAGACCGGTGGTCATAAAACACCTTGATTATAGCTGTGACCTTTGGTTTAAGAGGGCCAGACAGGGCTGGTTGTCATGGTTAGGACACCAGTCCCCCCCCCCCCCCCCCCCCCCCCCCCCCCCAACAGATTAAACATGTGCCATGCCAAAGAAAGTCTCCTCTGAGGACTGGGTGTGTTGAGATTGTTGTGAAATCTTTGTCTGAGGAGGAAAAGATAGCAGATCAATTAATTTCAGGACATGCGGAAGACTCTAGTTCCCGTCTTTCAGCGGCTGCACCTTTTCACAGCCTTGGATTCAAAGTCCACTTCTGGAAAATAAATGGTCATAAACCATAATGAAAATTAATGATTTACCTGTTTTACTAGAAAAAAAACATGGAAAGATAAATACTAACATGTTCTAAAGCCTTGACGGGGCCGGTGCCATTATACTAAAGACAACTGTGTAAGTCAAATAAGACAAATCACACTGTATATCTTTACAATTGAAGACATTAAGACAAATGATGACGCTTTAATTGTGTGAAAGCAAGCATCTATGATTCGTCCAGCTCCAGCGAAGCTTCAGGAGTTCCCAGTGATAGGAGGCAATAAAAAATCTGTAATTATTAGTTTAAAAAAAAAAAAAAACTGTCATAAACGTTATGTAAACAATCTGAATCATAATTGATATTGTATCGGTAGCTATATCATGTCATGTATATCATGACAGTTATGGGAAGGTGGAATATAAAAAAACAATCCATTCTCTGTAATAGCAAATAAATATATAAGCACATGTTTAAAATGATAGTTTCGTGGATTTTTTTTTCCTCTGTCTAACTTCATCCAATCCAGAAAAAAAAAAAACAACAACCAGCACACTTGAAGTTTTAATTGAACGTCCTCCAGGTGTCGACGCGTTGCAATGAGCTCCGTGTCCAGGAGGTGGCGCCCTCTCCTCGCCCGAGAGCTGTCAGCAGGCAGCAGCAGCTGATGTGTTGGAGTAAACACTGACTCCTCCTCCTCCTCCTCCTCCTCCTTCTCTCCGGTGACAGGCGGCAGCTCAGGAGCATCGCCTCGCCTTCTCCAACCTCGTCTGCGCTCTGGACTTCGGCATCGACGCCTCCGAGGTGAGTGTTCGCACTTTCTTTCCCCGTGACGCATTTCGCCTGTTGACACTTATTTCACGCGTGGAAGAAGGTGTTGGGGAAACCTCCGGGTCTCCTCGCAGCCACACGCAGCCCCGACGCCGTGTTACCTGTGCGTCACGGTCGGCCGTGTGTCTCCGGGGGGGAAAACGTCCATTTCAGGTGCGCGTGGCGCACTCACGTGGCACCGATCCGCGTCCCTGCGTGTTTGGATGTTGATGACGACCCGGCTTGACTCGACCCCTGCGCGTCAAATGTGGGTTCACGGAACACGCGTTTTGTGGAGTTGCCGTCCTCGTGTCCTCCTCTGTCTTCTCTGTCCATTTCATCTCCACACGACCGTCAGGTGCTTCATTTTCTGGAGGCTGGCTCAGCTGAGCAGAGGGCTCTGCTCCAGATGTCAGGGATGGATCTGCTGGCAGCAGAATTCCAGGTTCCTGAGTTTTGACTTGTTTGAAATGGACAAGGTCTCTGCCAGGTGAGGTCAGAGGTCAGGGTCAGGAACAGATCCCAGGAGTGTGTACTGCAGGGTGCAGTGAAAAGTTAGACGCCACTGACATTATGCTCCTCTGATCATCTACCAAAGAAGGGCCTCTACATGTTTTTGCTCTCATTGCGTTCCTCTTATGAGCGGTGTTCAACTTTGAATCAATCCTGTGGTCCCCCTGAGAAGAGAGCGCCGGATGAATCGATCAGGAAACGAGTCTGTTTGAAATCTTCAAGTAGAGTCTACACAGTCCCATCATTTTTGTCTGTATTGTCTTTCCTTAATTCTGAGTCTGTGTCTGTTGCTGATGATTCATTCTGGGTCCTGATTCAACTCCTCTGAACGCACCTCAGGAGGGACCATTCCTCTCAGAAGCTAATGAGGAGGCTCTGACAGACGAGTCAGAGGAAGCAATAACTGAATATCTGAATTCTGTTGTGTGTGTGTGTGTATATATGTGCGTGTGCTCGCTCGCTGAGGAGAGGAAATAATCTGCGCTGGTGTAAATTGAATCAAACTGACGCGTACAACAACATGTTTCCTGTTCTCTCTCTGTCTGCCTGGTTGTGGCTCACAGGCCTGGAGAACCCTTAATCTCTTCCACTTCACAACTTGGCAGGTGGGTTGTAAACGCTTGGATTTCCTGTGATTCGTTTAATATTCATGCGTTTCGATCGACGCTGTGCGGAAGCGACGGCTGGGATTCAACCCAAGTGACGTCGTCGATCACGATGGCGGCTTCACGGTTGTGTCTAATTCCACAGGTGAACAGCTCCTTCAGGGCTCTGTGGACCGAGGCCTCTTTTCTCACTGCAGGTCACTCTGCAGGGCTGTCTCACAAATAAAGCTGCACCCAGCCTGGTGAACAGCCCGTTCCAAACAGACAGGTCCATTGTACCGGTGTGTAGCTCTCCCAGGGAACAGGTCCACAGTTGCAGTGGCTGCCTCCAACCTACAGTAAATTGAACACACTGCCAAGATGCTCTCCTCCAGCCTTTTAGGACACTAAAAACTGGCGAAAAGGAATGTGTGTGTGTGTGTGTGTGTGTGTGTGAGGCGCGTGCCCTGTGAGCATGGGTGTGCTGTGCAAAATGAGCAGATGCGGTGATTAATGAAATCCACAGTGAGGTGGAGAGGGCTGAGTTAACCCCATACTGCCAGCCGCTGGATGAATCCCCACAGTTTGCCCACGCTCTGCCCATGTGCCACCTCTCTCTCTCTCTCTCTCTCTCTAAAGTCAAAACTGGGGATGAGCCAGACCTGGTCCAGAACCTGTCAGGTATTTGCCGACTGAAACAGGTTCAGACTCTCGTGAATTAGGCACGGCAATATTTACACCCTCCTTTTGACGCAAGCAGCTCTTGATTCAGCCTTTTATTTGTCTGTTTGCCCCCGTCGCTGCCTGCACCGGCATAGTTAGCAGCCCTGTGTGGCAACCATAGGCTTGTTTGTGCCTGCGGCTCGTGCTGCAGAATGCAAGCCCTGCCGTCGGCCCTCGGCGTTTGGCTTTCTGCTTCAATGATTCAGTCATGTTAAAACGAGGAGGAGATAAGGGTTTAACAGGAAATGTGATGAAAAAAATCAAAGGACAACAAATGCGGAGAGGTTGTGGTGTGTGTGTGTGTGTGTGTGTGTGTCAGAGAAACCATGGAAAGCAGAAACAGATCATGTGAACGCTGTATTGCTTCTTGCCTGGAGGACTGAAGTGAGAGCAGGAAGCTTCCCCCGTGTTTCGCCAGAGGTGGGACCCCGTTGACACGGAGCGGGTGTGTCTCCCATTAGAGGGAACCCCCCCCCCCCCCCCCCCCCACATGGCTGCTTTGAGGATTGTCCCACCCGTAAAACACATGGCTGCTTTGAGGATTGTGTGCAGCTGGGCAAACTGCTACCTGCGGCCCTGCCTGTAACTCCCCTCACACTTCGCCCCCTCTCGCCATCTGATGTGCGTTAGGGCCGACACTCTGCTGCTGCTGAGGGAGCCACCGCTCTGGCTTGTGATTGGAACATGTGCGAGCCCAAGCCGTGTTTGTTTACTATGGAGCGGTGTTTAAGACTCGGGCCGGATCACTGCGGCACTGAAACAGCTGGACGGAGATCAAGGTTCCCCCCTCTCTCCAGATGCGTCAGAACTCATCCGCCATCTGTTCAATGGAGGCACTGTGAGGCGAGGCCGAGCACGCGAGAGAAAGGGAGAGATAATCTTCTGTGGGAGAGGTCCAAATGAAATCTTTCATTCCTGTCGCTCCTTAATGGTGCTTTCATTAAAATCCCTGAAGGAACACCTGACCTGTCTGTCCTAATATTTGTCATAGCCACGGCGTAATCACAGAGATCTGCAGCGATTAGTTTGACATTTTAATCAGATGTTTTTCTTGCAGTCACGTCATAATAAATGGAACATTTGGGCCTTCAGACAGGAGCATTTATCATTCATTAACTCCAGAGGTGTTTGTTTATCAGAAACTCAAACTTCTTCCAAACCTTGAGGATGGGACATGATCCCAGAAAGAACCCGTAACATTTTTAGAGCAGCTCCAGACAAATGGGCGGCTCCAGGATACAGTTTTATCACTTTGACATTGAGATTTTTTAATTTTTTTATACATAGTCACAATTTCCGAGGGAATAATCCAGGGAACTCGGTGAAAATAAAAATCAGGCATAGCTGGAATCTGTCACCGATCCTAACGTGAACCGTGTCAGTCACTTTGCAGAGCCATAGAAAAGTCAAGGCCGTGCTGCACACATGCATAAACAGTCATTCTGTCTGATTAGATTCTGGCTCAGGTGGAGCTGCGCTGGGACTTTGCTCCAAACGTCAGGCATTTAAACGCAGGAGCGGCCAGTGGTGGGATTTCCATGCTCGTGTCATCGTAGGAATTCCCTGTCTCCAGGCTGGGAACCACGGAGCTAAGCCCTCCTGGTTTGAATAAGATAACATATCCAAGGCAGCGGCTTCCCAGTGGTAATATGGGTGTATTCCCTGCCTCCAGGCAACACATAGTTTCTCCATTGTGTGTCTGTCACTCGCTACATGAGCGCGTTGGAAAGTACACCACAAAGCTCTTAGAAGACAAGTTTCTGGAAATTGAGCCGGTGACCTCGCTTTTGTTTTTACGAGTGTCCAAGGAGGAAAAGAATCCAGGTACGTGATTGTCTGTGTTGCAGCAAGAGGAAAAACCAGGCATCGGAATAGACGGACACAAGTTGTTTTGTAATCTCTCGACAGATGTGATTCTCAAAATACAAACCTTTATCAAATTGAGCTGTCAGTTTTTTTTTTTTTCAGGCTGAAATATGGCAACCTAATTTGGTGACCTGCTCAGGGACAGCAGGGGCGGAGCCCAGAAAAAGCTCAACTCCCCTCGCGACGTGGCCTGATTTTTTTTTTTTGGCTGAAGTGAAAGCAAACAAATCCAGCTCATGGCTTTAAAACCTTTTTCAGTCCACTTTTTTAAAAAAAAAATTTAATCTCACTGAATGACTCTGGAAAAACAAATATTAGGTTTTGCTGCGGGAAACAAAGGGGAAGCCGGTGGCTGGGAATGTGGTTAATGTGTCTTTGACAGCCAGGAAGTAAAAAGAGTTCTGCCGCTGTGGATTTCTTTGAGGGCTCGCTGTTTGATCCGAGCATGGATCTGAGAGACGGCTTCCTTTTTATATGCACCTTACACATCACGCACACACATTCCTTGATAGCCTGATGCTTGTTATAGAGCATTCTGTCTCTGGAGTTTCAACATGACGCTGAGTTTTTGCTTCTTAAGCTTCGCTGATCTATAGAAATGTTCTCTCTTGCACACAGACACGTAAAGTGGCTTTTGATTGATTCCAAAATCAGCAGGTTGTGTCCCAGGTTGGTGCACGTAGAAAGAAAGAAAGAATGTATATGCACAATACTTGTTAAGACAATTGATTCAACAACTGTTGCTGGATATTTACACCCCAGCGCCACGAAGCTTGATGCACAGCATCACGTTGTGGATAGACGATGTCTCACTACTGAGGTTGTTGACATGGACGAGAACAGTGCTTTATGAATAATGGATGCTGACTAAAGCAGCCACATCTCCTATTCATTCTCTCTCGGCTGGAACACTGGGAGTTGTTTGTGTTGATCCCGTCAGTCGTTCATTTCTCAGCGTCTTCAGTAATTCGATGCTGTGTGAAGATGTTAGACGAGCCGCAGTCGACATTTTCACATTAGTACAACAGGCCAATTCAGGACGACGTGTTCGTTTTGTGTAATGAGTGTTTGAATCAGTTTTAATCCTGAAACTACAGAGCTTTAAGAGGGGACGTGAATTCATTGAATGTCTGGGTTGGCGCTTTTATTGTGTTGAGCTGTAAAGGATGTGGTGTCGTGTTAGTGGTCAGATCGTTCACTAAAAGATCCTTTTAACTTGTTTGGGAAGCCCCACACTGTTTTTCCCTCCGTGATGAACTGCGGCTGAACGAGTGCAGTTGGGCCGGGCCCGCAGTCAGGGCTTGGCCAACATGGCAGCCATGTGAGGCTCAGGCAGGCACCACACAGCACTCGTGCATGGGATGATGAGCAGAGCTGTCCCGGGTGATATAAGCCACCAAGGTTAAAGGTGGCGTGGATCATTCAGCGCGTTGGAAATCAGATGAGGGGAGGGACCTTGAACATGCTTCGTGCTATTGAATTCCTGTCACTGTGTAAAGATGTAAATTGAGCTGCTATGCGAGCGTTTTACATTACTGTGGTAAACCCGTGAGATGATACGGTTTAAATAAACCCTCCTCGCTCCAGACCCCTCCTGGTGTGGAGACTTAAATCAGAAGTGCTGTGAGACATTTCCTCGCTATACGTCTGAACGCGCTGCTCATCGCGGCAGCATGTGGTCGCACAATGTGTTCCTCCACTGGGAGAGCACAGTGTTGACAGTAACACTAGTCTCAACGCTGCCAAGGCCTCGTTGCCGTGCTCGGCCCGGGGACGATGCCAGAGCCACACCGTTCGCTGACAATGATGGGACATTTTGTTTCGAATAATTAGAGTCTGCTATGATGCCGCCACAGATTCAGACATGAACGGCTCTTTTTGTGGAACAATACCTTCCAGACACTGATGACCACCCATGTGAATCTTAGAGGGTGGATGATCCCTCTCCTTCACTTTTTTTTCCACTTTAGGGTTAAAATTACACAATTAAATGTAAATAATGATGATAATTAATTTGCTTTGATAACAGATTGGATACTCTGTTAAAAAATGACAGAAATTATTTTAAAACATAGTCCCCCTCCAGCCTTTAGATGACTCTTCTCCAACATACTGGGTGATCATTTTTCTCAATCAGTTAATTGAGTCATGATCGAGCTCAGCTTGAAACTGTTGTGACCTGTTGATGTAAAATTCTCTTTTCCTAAGTGGGGATAATGATGTAGATGTGCGTTCACTCTGCAGCTGGCTGAATATAGGGCTCTGTATCTATGATATCTGAAAACAAGCAACATATGTTGACAGCCCTCTTTGTCCGTTGTCCGCCCACTCGTCCTCGGTGCCTCCTTGTGTCACCGCACCTCGCGCAGAGAGCCAGGTCTGCGCTGGATAACGAGGAGCTGAGATCGCAGGCACACTTCCTCTGCTGCCGTCAGTGAACCAAGGCAGAGAAGCAAACACGCTTAGAGAGATCAGTGCGATCGTAATAATAGTGTGTCCTGTGGCTGAGTATCACAGTTTCTCTTTGTGGGCCCAGCCCAGTCAGTGGGTGGCTCCTCACACAAAACCTCTATTCTACCGCTGGTGAACTATGAATTGTTCAAACCCCTCTTCCTCCGCGCTTTCACTTCTCTCGGCATCTGGACCTCAGACACGAAAACAAATAAGCATTATGGGATATGTATTTTTAACTCTGGGAGTGTGTGTGTGTGTGTGTCCCCTGTGGGGCTCCTCCATGTGCACTGTCTGTGTACAATGACTGATCTGTTATTTAGTCGGAAATTAGTCTGGCGCTTCAGAAAACAACTGCTCTGGTTTGGCCTCATTTGCGTATCTGTGATTTATTTATAAATCTCACCACTTTCGCGCTCTGTGTAAATGTCAACTGGTTGTGCTGCATGGAATCGGGTTTCCTGGAGTTCACGCAGGGGTTGTACATGCATGGAATATGTCTTTTGATTTTGTTGCACGTTTCCTTGTTTACCCCTGTGAGTTCAGCCTCCCTGAGCTGTAGATTTAGGCGGTTTTTTATCAGCGCTGGTGGCCAGCGGAGTGTGACACATGGCTGACCTGACTGAGGAATCGCCCTCAGTGCAGCGGGGCTCGACAAGGAGACAGGAAAGGGTTTGATCATCAGATCTGCGCTCCCTGGAGGGGGAAAACGCCTTGCTCTGCGAACACACGGAGGCACTTCCTCATTTGCAGTCTTTTATGACTGCCGGGGATGAGCCAGCGGAAGATGAGGAGGCAGATACTGGACGCTGTTCGGCTGATGGCTCCGTTCGAGGGAGATCGTCCTCAGACCTGTTTTGTGTTGCCGTGATGTTGTATTTGATTTGAGGCGACATTTAACTCTTCATCTGACGCGTGGACAGAACGCTCTGAGCCCTCAGCCTGGCATGTAAATAAAAAAGGCTTGGCGCTGCCACCAGCTCATGTGCGATCACATCCAGCAGCTGCTCCGCAGCAGGGGCACTGCTTCGCCGCTTAGTTAGCCAGGGAGATGCTTTTAGTCTCATGATACCTACCATGACAACTTTGAGTCATCTGCACCCTGAGCTGCTCGGTGCTGCTCTGGTGCGTCTGCAGCGAAGGAGCAGACGGTCCTTCAGCGCCGTGCGCTCTTGTCCCACACGCAGCCAGAACTCCCACGGCCCTGCATGATTGTTTTCATTAGTCTGTCGGCGGCAGCTTGATATTACTAGCTGCCGCCACGGGTGTCATTTTTCCACAGGTTCCAAAAAAAAAAACAAAATCCGGTAGAGGGGAATCGGAGGGTTCGTTTTATAGCGTCCCCAGCATCATATCTGTCTGATATATGAAGCCAACGTGCTGCAGGCCAAACATTCCATCCCTGCGCCGGCAATTGGTTATTGTCGAAGTAGGTTGTGCGTCGGGGGGGCGGGGGTTGGGTGTAAGCGATGGAGGGTAAACAGAGATATGAGAAGGGGGTGGGCGTGTTTCAGTCGGAACCACAAGCATAGCTGGGAGACTAGAAACACAGGGAGGTGTGGGAGCTCGCTGGTGCCAAAAAACATCCCCCCACGATGAAGAGGATTTTTTAACACATCTTTCATTTGCATGTGTCCAATTAGTCTTCCTTCAGATCCTGCTGGGTGTGATGGTGGCGGGGGGGGGGTCGGCCTCCTCTGCCATCCTTTCTCTTGAAGCACGCAGCGTTTGTCATGATGGGTGTGCCAGCATCTTTGTACTTGAGATTTGAACTCATTTATTGAGGTAAACGAGGGAGGGAATTCTGCTGTTATGTAGAGTATAATAATAACATTTGACTGTGATGGGCCACTGGTTGGACCAAAACATTTTTTAGGACAATTGCTTACACATCACAGACTTAACTAATAATCAATCAAAGGGGATGCAAATATTTGTTGCTCTTCTCAATTCGGATGAAAGCAGGAATAAAAGAAGAAACAAAACCTTTTTTGCTTTGTTGGGCCCAGTTCTTTGGTCGTGCCCCCCCATGATAGACCTGGAGTTTTCTGAAGTGGTCCAATGAATTATAATGTCCCGCTTCTTTATGTTTTTCTTTACCTGGTTAATATGCAGCTCAGCATTTTACTGAATCATCACTGTAACCCATTCACTTTTGGTGCAGATCAAGGTTCATTTCTATCATTTTCGTGGTGTCATGGTGAGATGATGCCAGGGAATATTTGAGGATCTTGATTTTTTTTCTTGTTGAGGGATCTGTCATGAGGAATCTGATATTTAATGTATCAGTGTGACGTCCAAGGAATCCTAACGTTGTTTGAAATAACCACATGAAATGATTCCAGTAATAAGACCAGTATAAAAAGGGCATGGCAAATTGCCCGCAAAACTGTCATTTGAGTCTGTTTTAGCCTCGTCACCAGAGCAACATGTAATTATGCTCATTAGAGTCACTCATTTCAACCGCTGTGTCTTTGCAGAATCTTTTTACATGACCGTTACTCGCCTGAGCTTGTCTCTTGTTTACTTGGTCAACGCATCTGTGGCCGCTGCAGGTCACGGAGAAGAATGACGGTAAGAGGAAGCTGTGTGAGATTCCTAGATTTCAAAGATCGCAAAATGTCAGGAAGGGGGGAAAAAAGAAAGAAGGCTGGGTGTTTTCTAAGAGCCTCTTTCCGATTCACGTCAGCTGATTGGCAGCTACTCTGATGTCATTTGTTTTTGTGGGGCTGGGGCAGGTCACGCCTCGGGCTGATCTGTGTTCCATCTCTCTCTCTCCCTCTCCCTCCCTGGCTTCACTTCTTGTCTAACTCCCACTGATCCTCTCTCTCTCCCTCGACTCTCCTGTCTTCTGTTTGGAATTTCTTACTTTCAAAAAGTAGCATCTGAAAGCAAAGTTAACAAAACCCCAGGTAGTTCACCGTCTCTCTTAATCTCTAAAGAAATAAAAACAACACTGAAATGTTCAGAAACTAGGTCAGATAGCAGACTATGTTTGCCACTTAGTAAAGTACATGTAAGTAAGCTTTGATGAGGTATCCCAAGTTTTAATGGAATCACTGATGCTTACACAGCTCCTTGTTCTGCTTCAGTTCTTACATCTGGAACAGTTTCAGTGGTCCCCGTGTAAAATCTAAGACCTTTTTTTCCTCGGGGGTGGTGAATTGAAATTGCACATTAAAGACAACACACTGCTCACGACAGCCATGGATCCGCTGCCGTCACCAGATATGTGAAGATGTCTAGACAATTGGGCTCCATTTCTTTCATCAGTTCTCATTGTTGCCTGTAAATATACATGTCACTAATAGTGAGAATGTTTAACGGCCCCACATTTATAAAGAAATGTCTTTAAAAGACTACAGACGTTATGAAGCAGCTGACTACACTAATTGGCTAATAAGAGTCGGCGGAGTTGTAATCTGACAAATCCAGTCTGAATCGGGGGGGGGGGGGGGGGGGGGGGTGGGGGGCCGGGGGCCCCCCTTGGGGGCCCCGCCCCCCTCCCCCTCTACATCCCCCCT